>JAJHZJ010000406.1:967276-989776 GCA_023548195.1 Bettongia penicillata ogilbyi | reverse complement strand
TTTGAAACACAGGTCTAAGAAGTTATAAACATTGGTTTTTAAGATAATTACTTTTGCCTCAATAGAATTCTTAAGGAAAGAGTAAAACACATGTTGACATTTCTTTCCAGCAGATTATGATGGTTTATTCAAATTCATAATTTTAGCAATAAGTATTACTTTCTCTAAAGATGTCTAACATGTTAAATTGTCTCAAAGTTTGCAAAGCTTTCTAAATTTCTAAATTCCTACATTTATCACTGAGCTTTCCCTAGAAAATTCCACTCTATTATAATTCCAATCCTAGACATGACTATCTGGTCTTTTTGTGTAGCTTCAATGGAAAATTTTTGTTTTACATCATATATTTTTGACAACTAGTAAATGAGAAACATAATAGGAAGTTAATATGACAGACAGCCAATTTGGATGAAATGAATTCATCATTACCTGGCTCTACTTTGTCCTCTTCGTGCCCAGGCAAGCATTAACTAAGTGCCTGCCTGTTTGTGAGGAGAGGATGTAATTCCTCTGTCCTGATCTCTGGATGGAGAAGAGAATGTCTCAGTGTAGACTACTGCATAAAGGAAATGCTTATGGTCCCTCTGAGAATAATGATCACTTTTCTCCTATGATATTCTTCTTACAACACAACTAATAGCCAAGAGGAGGGTCATTTGAACTGCCTACACACCAGTATAGCATGGACAAAATTGTAAGACTGTGTATATCCCCATTGAGTAGGAGGAGGAAAAAGCCTGTCCACATGTATATGGGGATGTCTAAATTAACTTTTACAACAAGTTTTTTCAAATAGGGCAGAGTGGGGAGGTAGGAGGGCAACCAACCAATTTTAATAGTTTTTATAACATATGAAGCTCTAGTGCCTCATGTGATGAGAGCAGGGAGGCTCTCAACACTATTGACCTTTAAGGAGACTTGTAAGGACTGAAAAATCTTAGAATTTTACAACCAGAAAGAACCTTAAAAGTTATTGCAATTAATTATTCCCTTTTTGAAGGCAAAGAAATTGAAGTCAAGAGAGAATGAATGATTTACTCATGTTACAAAGGTAATTTAGCAGCAAAACTGGGTCTCCCATGCACATTTTCTAAGCTCTTTCTGCAATATCAAGATGTGACTCATAGACCCACCTCGACTAAGGTCGATGCCCTGAATGCCACCACCCTGCCTCACTACGCCAAGGGCTTGTTCCCCTTTGGAAAGACTTGAGAGAAGTGTCATTCTATTCCAGAGGTTTGATGCCCATCCTGAGAAAATGACCCAGTTACAGATACAACCTCTCACGTTCTGCCTCAGTCATCTCTGAGACTTTCTTTTGATTCATTGGGCCAGGAATTCTGAGTTGTTTGTGTTACTTATTTCACAGAATAGTTATGAGGAAAATGATATAGAAGTGTGCATTTTGCTGATTGTTGTAAAGTTGAACTTTTCACTTTAAAGTTGAAACACCAGGAATATTCCAAAATGCACTTGCCAGGAGAGCTTTGGAACCTGGAGTTAGTCAGACTCAAAGTAGATCTCAATGAATAACATTGGATTAGAGAGAGTCCTCTGGTCTCTATGCAGCTATAGACATAACAAGTCTAGATATTTCCAGAGAATCCCAGAACCTGATGTAATACAATCTGGAGAGAGTGAGTCAGCAAAGTCTTCACTAGCCACTAACTTCACTACAGTCTACCATACATAAAGCGATCTTCTGTATTTTCTTGAACAAAAGTTCAAGAGTTGGACTGAGATGAATTAGAAATCCTCTTGAAAAGCTGGCAAACTCTTTAAATAGCCTAGGTTTTGTAATGGGGCACCAAAGAGTTGGTTCTAGTTATTCAGTTGGTTTTGATTGTTCAGATTGTCTCCTTACGTTAATCAAACATACTCTATTCAGCTGTTTACTTTAAGTTGCCTATATAGATGATCAGTAATAATCCCCATCCTGGTATTTTATCACATTACAAATGTATTCCTGTAAGGAATTTATTTAGAACCCAAGAGATACTGAATATTAAATGTGAAGATGGATGTTCACTTATAACAGCAGGTTTTAATCTTTTTTGTATGTCATGGATTCCTTTGAGACGCTAGTGAAACCTATGGACTTCTTAGAATAATGTTTTTAAGTGCATAAAATAAAATTATTTGTATTACAAAGGAAACAAAATACAATGAAATATAGTTATCAATTTTTCGTTAAGTTCACAGGCCCCAGTTTAGAACCTCTGATCTACAATGAGTATGGTTCTTCTTCCTTTAACTAATCTCCTATATAAACTTATAGAAGGACTACTCATTTGGGTAGGGGTAGGAGAGGATTAGCCCCCTCTGGATAGATTATACAACAGGCTGCAATACAAACTGGAAAAGCTAAGTATGCATGAGTTTTCTGAAACTCCAGAAAGACGCATGGTTGGAGCTCAGGGAAGCAGGACAATCGTACTCGGTGATAAATAGGTCTTTTGAGGTGGAACTCGGGGACAAAAATGGAGTATAACAGAAAGATCATAGTCATAAGGAGTGAGGAGGTATAATGTTTTCACTGTAACCTTGGACCTCAATCTAGGTATGGAGAAGGTAAGGAAGAATTAACTCAATTAAAGTGGGGAAAAGGGAGAGGCACCAAGAACATACCTCTCCTCCACTTCACCTAAAATCAGACCTACTTGCTTTTTGTCATGACCAGAAAGGGAACTGGACAAAACATTTTTAGAAGGAACAAATTTCAATCGTGCTTTAAAAATACAAATTTGTTCCCTGGTTAAATGATACTCTGTCAACTGCTGGCTGGGGAACAATAATCTTTTTTTTCCTAAAGTTTTTCCAAGTAAACTTCCAACACTGGAAATTGAACTATGAAAGATAGCCATTGTTTTTCCTAATCAATTTAATTTTCTGTTTAAAAAAAAAATTCTCAGTTGTAAACTGCAGAAATAGTTTATGTGAAATTGAATGAAATGGCAAAAGCTATCCAGGAGAAAAAGGGTAAGAACAACATGTCACCTATCCACACAATGACATTTCACTGTTGTACATAAACATTGACATTGACATCATCCTTCTAACAGTACCTGACAAATCCAGCTTTAACGCTTACAGTATACTTAATATGCATTATTTCATTTGAACTTCCCAACAACACTATGAGGTAGATACTAGAGCCATTATGATCTCCAGTTTACAAATGAAAAAATGGAGGTGCAGAAAGGTAAAGAAGGATTTGAACGTTGGTCTTCTGGACTCCAAGGTTAATATCAAACTACTTCAATATGTTGCCTCTCTGAACATAGTTCAATTTATACATTGGAAAAAATATTGTCTTAATTTAAAAACTCTAATCATGGAAGAATCATAGAATGTAAGTTTGCCTGCAGAAGACCATGGGAGATTTTGAGACTAGGCTTACATGAGGTAGGTATAGATATGAATACTGGTGTTATTTACTTCTGGGATTACTTACTTCCCACCACCACTACCACCGCCACCATCATCTTCTCTTGCAAAACAGGATGAAATAAAAGATATACAGTTACACTATTAGAGACAGCCAATTAGAGACATGGTTCAAACTATAAGAAAAAAAATTCACTGGAGTTATCTTTTCATCTGCAATTTTAAAAATCTTTGATTATAAAACAATTTCCCTATGTAGGAAATGGAGTTGAAATGACATTAAGAATAAGGAAAGAAGAGTACCTGCTTAAGGGTAGATTCTAAATCCCAACAGGATAGGGTACCCAAATGGGCCTCATCCTTTCTGGTAATCTCTTGCTTTCTTGCTTTGCTTCTTGCCCTCTTTTCCATTCTGGTCCTTTTCATTTGCTGTACTGAAACATCAGCTTCATGACTCTATCCTTTTCCTTTATCTCTTAGAGGGAGATATTAAACTAGTTGTGGAAACTTGGCATGCCCAGAAACCTTTGTCTTCAAATAAAGCACAAAAACTGATTTTCTATTCATGTCTCCTCCCACTCACCTCCCAAAGGGGCTCTGGCTCTCTCTCTCTCTCTCTCTCTCTCTCTCTCTCTCTCTCTCTCTCTCTCTCTCTCTCTCTCTCTCTCTCTCTCTTTCTCTCTCTTTCTCTCTCTCTCTCTCTCTCTCTCTCTCTCTCTCTCTCTCTGTCACACACACATACACACACACATGCGCACACACACACACACACACACATACCCCTTCTTGTAATTTTATAGTATACATGAAAATCCATCAAATTGTGAAAGAATAGAAAAATCACTAGATCTGGAGTCAGATGGACTTGGATTCCAATCCTGGTTCTGTTCTGTACTACTTGTGTGAACATGAGCCCATTACCGAATTTCCTCATCTATAAAAGGAAGGAGTTGGACAAGAGGACCTTTTAGCTATAAATCCCCTTCCAGCTCTAAATCTCCAATTCTATGAACAGATCCTCTGGAAAATTCCCATTACTGGATAGATATAGCTTCTCTTTGGACCAGATGAGGTGTTAAGAGAACACAATCCAGTAGTACTCATCTGTCTCTTCCTCATTTAGAAATAGACTGAGTGAAGTTCAGAAGTCCAAGGTGTTCCCAGAATATAACTGATGATGAAAGCCAAAACTCCCTGACAGTAAGAGTTCATCTTCCCTGGAGGAAATGAAAAGTAAAGTTGAAGTGACTACCTAAATGATCTCCAAGTTCCCAGACTAAAGATTCTGGTGGAAGAATCAACTTCTGACTTGGATTACTTGGATGGTCTCTTTTCAGTGATCAAATTTATTCTGTTCTGCCCTCTATTTTAGGTTGCCTATGTTGATGATCAATAAAGCTCCCCAATCCTAATGTATCATCACATTTGAAAATGTGTTTCTGTAATGAGTTTATTGAGAAGCCGAGATAGAAGGAGATGGCAGGAACCTTACTGTAAATTTATTTACTAACCATACCTTTCCTTTTGTTGGATTTGACTTTTACTGGACATCTTTTATGAACTGCGTGGCCATATAGTTTGCACAGGTACTCATCAGTGCATCACAAATTATGGGACTGAGTCACATCAAATTAGGTGCAGCCTTGGAGGAGGACTGTAACTCTTCCACTCAGTATGTTTATATCACCTAAATATGAATCCTTTACATTTCCATAAGGAAGTCAAGGGGGAGGTAGTCACATTCTGGACTTATTTCCCTATGGACTTGAATAGAAAGAAAATCCAGATCCACCTCTCTGACTTTTATCAGTGCTTAAAACAAAAGTTTTAAGATTTTTAAAAGTCACCTTTCTATCTCCTAATTATCATAAATATGTGCTGACTTGCTCTGGTGTTAAGATGGGTAGTTGAAGGAGAAAGATATAGCATCATTTTTATTTGTTTTTTAACTAGATGAAGATTTTAATTTTCAAAAATAAATCATTGGTCCCTAGTTTGCTGGTCTCCTGCTTAAAAATAAAAGAGAGAAAAGAAAACCCCATTACTAAAAAAGGAATGGGTGGAAAGATTGACTTTACAAAATTTATTGACTTTTACTTAAGACATGTTGGGCAATTTTTGAAAAAGGTATTCTTCTAAAATAGATCCGCCTGGCTGATTTCTCAGACTATAATTTTCAGTTTATGAAAATCAGGTATGTATTCCATAAATATCAACAACCATCATGTCTAGGGAAAAAGCGAGGCCAGCCAATGCAAAAAGCATAATGTATCTTCTATGGATTCCAGTTGGAGGAGGATGCTATATAGTATATTTAAAGTTGCTACTATAGACCTCCAGAAGCCCTCATACGCACAGGCCACCGTTTCTAAAGAATCAAAAGAAACAAAGTATGCTCCACTGTTTCTAATCTGAATACATAATATCAAATTGAAAGACCATTGTTGACTTTGAGAGGTATAAATTATTTTTATATTTTGGTTGCTAGAGACCATCCATAATCTCTATATCCTTCTAAAAACAACGCTATTTTCTAATGACATATATTTCTTACATATCAAACAATTGTGCATAACAAATTAAAGAAAATAACAGAAGTTGATATGAAAACAGAAAGCCTAGGTGGTAAAACAACCAATGAGTAACGGAGAATGGGAGAGGAGAGAAAAGAGAACCAGCCAACCAGGAACGGAAGTTTCCCTAGAATTTGCATTGTTTTCTAACAGAAAGGGAGGTTTACCTTAGGTGGTGTGGTGGATAGAACGGAGGCAGGAAATCAGGAAGATCTGACTTTAATGCTTATCTCAGACACTCCCTGACAGAATGATTCAAAGAAAATAACTCATTTCTCTGCACCTCAGTTCCCTAGACTGTAAAATGGGGATAACCTCTCCCTCCCAGGGTCATTATGAGGATCAGATTAACTAAGACATAAAAATGCTTTGCAAATCATAAAGCACTATATAAATGTTAGCTATTATTATTTTAAGAAGTTGGATATTGCATTCATTGAATAATGAGGAAATAAAATTGTTCCAGCATCATTTTCTTCATTGTACTCAGTTTTTGTTTCCAAGAAAGAATCCCATTTCAATAATCAAAGAAGATATTCAAGTTGCATTTAGCAAGATTGGAGAATCAAAAGGATCCTTCTTTCATTAGGAAGAGTGTCGGACTACTTAATCCAGAAGTTTCCTTCCCTGGATTTGTCATCTAAAACATATCAGAGTGTCAGAGGGAATCTACCCCCTTCAGAACACCCTGTGGCTCTCAGGGACATTTTTATCTGTTCACTAGGAGCACTTTCCAGCCTTCGAGTTTGGCCGCCTGCTGGGATGCCTAAGCCTCAACAGCTGCATAAACTGGCTGTGCCCCAACCTGACCTATCTCAGAGACAGGTCAGACCAGTGCATGTGGGGATAAGAAAACAACCTTCACTCCAGTGGCAGGACTGCCAAGCTGCTGCAGCAGTTAGAAATCCATGAAGAGAGGGGGCTCCCCATCAATTCTCTCAAGTAGTGGTTTTTTTTTCTGTTTTCACCCCAACTACTCTATATGACAACAAATGGATATGTTAAACACAGGGAGATAGCCAGAACCTAGAATTCCAAAACCAAGCTAGGGACTGAATGAATAGAAGGATTGAATCTAAAAAGAGTAACAGAACACATGAAAGTGGTCAGTGGGCTAGAACAATAATATATTGAAACACTGCTTAGTATTTCTAGACTTGAGATCTAAACAAGGAGAAAATATCTTAAAAGGGAGTACTTTAAGAGGAACCATTAATAAATGCATTTATTAGGTAAAAATAGAGCAAACTGAATGAAATAACTAGCCAGAAATTTTAAGAAATTGTTCGGTGAATTAACTAAAGGAACTCAATAAAATTTCATGAGAGAATAGATGCTAAAGTCACAAGTCAGTCTATTTGTAGTGAGCCCATCTACCTACTACCTACTCTAAGTCCAGAACTAAGACTGATTCAGTGCTTCAAAACTATAAAAGTAATTTAAGACAAACATTATTTTATTGAGTTAAAAACAGGTCATTCAGGACTATAATTTTTAAAATCATTGTTCTTAATTTCATGAAATTTGTTTTTCAAAAATAAATTTCATTATTTTCAAAACTGCTAAAATTCATAAATTCTTTTAAAATATGATTGCAAATTCACGTTTTCATTCAGTACAAATGATCAAGTTTTTCTAGAGTTTATGTGTTTTTTTTAATCACCATTGGTTTCATTTACAGATGAGTCAGTTTCTGCATATGGTCCATAATAATGTATACTTATCATGAGAAATGCAAGTGTATACTCTTAGGTCACAATTATATAAGAACTGACTGAAATACAAAGTTGTTCCCTTTCATTACAACCCTCTGAGGACTCTGCTCTGTTTATGATTTAAAAATATGCTTCTAATTAATTGGAATTGTTGATTTTGGGGGGTTCAGATGCAATTCAGGTATGATTATGGAGTATATTCCTGTATATAGAAGGGAATATATTTCCTCTCACATTCTGTCATGTATTAGCTTGAGAGTATAGTTTTATCATTAGAATATAACAGAACAACTAGTTTCTTTTCTAACCTACATTTAAAAGTAGGTACTAGGCATAAGAAGAGAATATTTCTATCCCTATTGGTACCTAGTAAAAGGATATTTATTGAGTAAGGGATGCAAGTAAGGGAGGGATGGCTTCACATATGCTAAGGGAGTGAAATGAAGGGGATGTAGATAGATATTATCCAAAGTCATGGAGGAGAAAAAATGGAATTTTCATGTTTAAAAAAATGCAGACCTATAGGAAAATGCATCAGCATTCTTGATAAATGTAACCTACTGGTTGTACCAACATCTTGCCTATTAGAGGGAGGGTTGGCCACCTCATAATGACCCAATAAGATATTTTGTATTACTACCATAAGAATAAAGACAAGTAAATGTATACCACTTTGGCTAAATCACTGCAACTCCCTGATACTGTTTTCACTTAAAAATCTACTGCAAAGAGGTCATAATATCATAGATTTAGAGATTGAAGGAAAACTTGAGACCATCATCCAGTGACCTCCTTTTTATCAATGAGGAATTGAACCCCAGAGAGGCTAGTTGACTTGTTAAAATGACAACAAAAGTAAAAAAAGGAAGAATTTGAACTCCATCCCTGACTTCGAAACTAGGGTTCTTTTCACTATGCCATGGTATCAGCTGCAAACTCCTGTTTCACACCACTGAACCAAATCCAGTCCAATACGACAAGCTTTTAGTAAGCTCTGACAACATACCAAGCACTGTAAAAAGCACTAGGAATTTAGAGACAATGAAAAGTAGAAAACAACTCCTGACCCCAAGAAGCTTACATTTTACTGAGGGATCATTATAACACGTCAACCTAATATCTCTGAGTCCTCATAGAGTAGGAATTAAATATCTACTCTCTGCTCCAGGCACTAAGTTAAGTATTTGGGATACAAAGAAAGGGCAAAAAAACCCCAAAAAACAAAACCTAACCCCTGTTCCCAAGAAGCTCACATCTTTATAGACAGAATAAAGCAGAAGTTATTGACAGAGGGAAGGGATGTGGACAATTAACAGAAAATACTTTTCTAAGCAAAACATACTATGAAACCCATCTCAAATTCTCACATTACAAAGGCTCTCTAATAGAAAAAGTCTTTTTTTCTTAATTACTTTTTATGTGAAAGCATTTGTTATGGGATAGAGGGAAACATTACAACTTTGCCAGGCATATCCTTCCACTTACTTGTCCAAAGATTCCATCCACATCTAGTCTTGACAAGACTCAACTTTTTATGGCTTGCCACTGAAGAGGTCTTTTGAGGGTAATACTAACTTGGATTTTGATGACTGTGCCAGTAGTGATTACTATATGATAATGGGAAGTAATTAGATCCATTCTATTCCCTAAGCAACATAATCACATCATGCATAGTTTTATGGGAACTTCCTGTGACATTCTCCTAGGGATGAACACAGATTTGACTGACTAAGCAACCTGTGGATGAATAGTTGATGGGTGACAGCATGTACTGAATGTTCAGCTCGATTCTCAAAAGCATAAGTTAAAATCTGGCTCTTTACCATGCAGTGAGTGAAAAAATGTTGGCTCTGGATTCACAGAATTTAAGTTCAATTTCAATCTCCACTAAGGTCTCTTCAAGCATTAAATCTCTAATCCTAAAATTCCTCTGTACATTTACATGAGTGGGGAAAATCTTGTCTCCTTAAGAAGGAAAAGGACTCCACTTAATGTCTTGACTTCCTGAAAGTCTTGAACATTGGGAGATCACTGCATAAGAAAAGAGAGAACCAGCTATAGTGGGAGAATGCTGGCTACAGCATTCAAGACGCATAATCCAGAGATCAATTTAAACCATCTTAATCAAAACCTATGAATTTAAAACATGCATCTTATCTCCCACATTTCAGTCTTTTCTCATAAGGCAGTGCAGTTTAATGGAAGGTAACCGGATTTGAGGTCAGAGAACCAGTGTTCAAATACTGTCTCTGCTACTTAATATCTGTATGACTTGTCAGTTTTCCTGGACCTTCATTTCCTGCTCTATAAAAATGGGGAGGTTGGAACAGATGATCTCCATCCCTTCCAAATTAAAAACCATGGTCCTATAAGCCTATAGAGTATTTCTCATGGGAGAGATATCTAACAACTTAGTTTACTCTCTTAATCACTTAAGAGAAGGAATTTGATGCCAACAGTATTGTCAGAGGGCATCAGCTCTCCCTTTGTGATTCCACCCTAGAGCTAGGAAGAGAATTCCCCACACTACTTCAGTATGAATCTTGAAGCTGGACTCTCCTGCCTTATCTAAACACACATTCTGTGTTTAGGGAGAGCTGGCTGAGCTTGATTCCATGATACTATATTAATACATGAAATGTATCTACACCAATTATTGAGAAAGAGGTTGTGTGATATAAGTGGGGGAAGGAGAAGGAAGAGAGAGAAGAGCCTTGAATTTAAAAGGAAGAGACTTCCTGGGTTTGAATCCCCATTAGCTGAGGGGCAAGGCGCAAGTCACTTAACATCTCAGAGCCTCAACTTCTTGTGTGATAGAGATAATAATAACACACCTGTAGCACCTATTTCACAAAGTTGTTGTAAGAATCAAATGAGACAACGCTAATAAAAATTTTTGCAAACATTAAATTATAATGTTCAAAACTTATGATTTTCTCTTTGTCTTAGAGAGTTGTAAGATTCTCAGAGGTTAAGAAATTCCATTAGTCACAATGAGTAAAAGTGAGAGGCAGGATTTAAACTCAGGTTTTACCTGGTTCCTCTGCTAGCATTCTACCATGTCCCTCCCCTATCCCACCCTACCCCTCTACTCACTAAATTCCAGGAGCTCCCTATCACCCCCAGGACCAAATACAAAATTCACCGTTTAGCATTCAATGTAACCTAGTCCTCCTACCTTTCCAGTCTTCCTACACCTTACTCCCTGACAAGTATTCTTCAATCCAGTGACACTGGCCTCCTGACGGTTCCACAAACAAGACACTTCATCTCTCAGCTGTGGGCATTCTCTCTGGCTGTCCACCATGCCTGAAATGCTTTCCCTTCTCATTTCCCTCTCTTGGTTTCCCTGGCATCTTTTAAGTCTCAACTAAAATTCCATCTTCTACAAGAAGCCTTTCCAAGCCCTCTTAACTCTAGTGCCTTCCTTAATTATATCCCATTGATCCTGTATACAGCTTATGTATGTACTTTTTGTTGTCTCCCCCCCACCCCCGTTAGATTGTGAACTTGAGGGTAGAGACTGTCTTTTGCTTTTTGCATACCCAGTCCTTAGCAGAGAGCATAGCACTTAGTAGGCACTTAATAAATGTTTCTTGTTTATGGTCTGATTGATACCCTACTGCCTCTCAAAACCCAGTGAAGAGGCATTGGGGCATAGAGAGCTGGCTAAAGACCCAGATGGCCTGGGTTTTAATCCTGAATGACTCATACTGTCTCTGTGATGGTAGGCAAGTCATTTAAACTCTCAGTGCTCCAGAAAACTCTCTAAGATTCTACGTTGAAGAGAAGTTGCCGATTTGCTTCCTTACCGGTGAAATCATAGTCCAAGTGCTTTCCCAACCCCAGTTAACACCATTGACACTGAACAATTCTAGAATTCTTTTAGCTGAATACATCAGCTATATCTATCTACACCGCAGCATGACTGGTAGGGACTTAAGTCACTATAAGGAGCAGACAGACTAAAGAAAAGAACTAGTGTACATTCTTAAATAAAACAAAAACAAAACCTGCGTATGACGGAAATTCACACAGAGATCATAAACAGAGACAGATAGGAAGGAACCTTCCAGATTTCTAAGATACAGGGTGGCTAATTTTTAAAATAGAATCTGCTAGACATTTCACAGGCCAAATCAGTGTGGTCTGCTAAATTTTCAAATTGAATTAAGCAACTAGATGAAAATTTAAAGAAAAAATGCCCTTGAAAGACTTTCATCATAACAATAAAAGGACATATGCAAATGTACTGAGGACTTTGACTCAAATATTTGACATTTCATCTAAAAGTCAGCAGTAAGTCAGAAAATCTGGAGGAAATATTTTTCCTGGCATTCAATATGTTAATTTCCACTTATGTGATGCAATGCTATATTTTTATCATGAAATCTTGATGACCATATAAATCCAAGTCCAATTCGGTGGACAATTAAAAGTTTATCTTGTACAACCAAGGAATAGTTTACTCCTACTGTAATTCATAGTGGCCTACTTATAAATGAACTATAACTACATACATATAAACACCCATCTTCTCTTTTACAGGCAGTAATAAATACAAATGAGAATAATCTAACCAACTATAAGTGAAGAAGGGAAACATGAAAGAAAATGTAATAAATATAATTCTCAGTTGCCTGTGAGTTTAATTATGCACTATATTGTTTAGTATAAAATCTAAATCATACTCAACAGGAAGACAACATTTGATAACAAATGTGCTAATCCAGCTTTAGTTGTAAACATGAAATAACCATATGCATTTCAAAGCATTTGGGAAATATGTGTTTCATGATTGCTACAAAATGGAAACTTCATTTACCGTTTCTTAAAGATCATTTGGCCATTAATCCAAAGAGGTTTCTGAGGCGAAAAAAGCTTCTCCAAGATAGATAAATTGAAATGATCCTACTTTGATCTTGGTGGTTAAGAATCCGTTACAATGGAAGATGAACAAGGGGCATAGTTACTGGCCTTTAAATTTGTAACAACGGTATCAACAAACAGCTACTTAATCAATATTTGGCCAGGCACACTGAAAACTTCCTTTTCAGATTTTAATTCCCAGTTGTAAAACAACTGCAGAGCAACCGGTGAGATAACACATTAAAATGACTGCTTAATTGCCTTGTAACTTCTCCTTAGTTATAAATGTACATGTCTAATGGTTCTGGAATCCTTATTTACCCGCTTAAAGAAATTGCCTATCATAGCAGTGGCATCACCCAAATCAAGCATCTCCACACATGCCCCAGGTTCATTGTTCTCTGGTCAAAGTTAGGGGTTTTGTTTTGGTCTGGGGCTTTTAAATCTCATTATTTTCTTGTAGCCACATAGAGTGAAAGCTTCTTACTTAACAGTGAGGGAGTAGGGCCCACTTAGGAGCAAACTAGGGAGAATTCCTCTCTGCCTTACACTTAAGTATACATTCCTTTCGTTAGCAAAAGATAAAAAAAAAAAAAAACCTTCTCCTGTCAGAGCCTACGTTTAAGACTTTAAAATTTAATTTCACGCTTACTGTATTTTCCCCCTCAAAAAGTATTTGTTCGTGGATTTGAAATGACATTTATATGGAAAAATTTGTATCCAGTGGATTTATTGCTTAGCATTTCATTCAGTTTCTCTTTAACTAAAGAGCACTTGCTAGTTCTACTTGATTTCTCATCCCACTTTTATTACTTCGCCCTAGGGACTCTTAAATGATCTATCAGCGTGAGTACAGCTACTCTCTAGCAAACCTCAGTCGTGTTCCAGTGCTATCAATAGCCAAATCAAATACAAAAATAAACATCCAATTTTCAAGCATTTAATGAGAACATTTGCATGTTTTCAACGCCTAGAAGGAAACGAGTGCATGAGTTAACCAAAAGATCTCAAAATTGTATTTCTTCAGTTTGAACTAAAATAGATTCCTTTCCCACCTACCCCCCCCCCGAATTCTACAGCTAAATATTACCAAAATCTCTACTAGTATTCTAATTCGCTTGCAACTCTGATATTCACATTTTGCAATTTAACGTGACCAATTTAGAAATTCGGTGCTAGAATTATTTCTGAGAAAAAAAATGTTTTTAAAAGATAAAGCTGTAGTCTAAATAGAAAAAAAAAAACAAACTTTAGATTCTAGAAATGGGTTGTCTAGTGTGGGAAAAAAAAAAAGACCTACAGGCATAAGCGTAAAGTTATTTCCCCTATGATTTTAATCTGTAATAAAGTTAGTCTTTTCCAAAATATCCTCCACAGCAGCGTGAAAAGTTGGCCTTATAGTTTCTTCCCTTTAAGTAGTGCCCTGCTAATTATGAAATTGCTAGAGGTTTTTAGCCCACTAGTAATGAAATACTTAAAACACTTTTCAAGTATTTTTAAACTACTAAAAAATGCCACCACAAGCCAAATACCACTTAGTTTTCCCCCCTAATAATTCTTGAAGCAATCGTATTTACCAGATGAAACATGCAGCGAATGAATCCTTTGTTGCTATTTAGAAAATAATAAATAAAAGTTTTAAATTTTGTCAGGACTTGAGATTTGAAGGAAAAGTTTTAAAAGCAAATATCCAAACTCATGGTTGCTTGGGGTCCATCAAGTCTGGCAAAAGAATTGCGTCAGCTTCCCTTGATAACTTGTACACACCCAGAGACACGCGCGAACACACACACACACACACATGTGTCAGCTTCCCTTGATAACTTACACACACACACACACACACACACACACACACACACACACACACACACACACACACACACTGAAAGTGTATCTCCAACCCCAATCAAAACATCAATTTGGCAATCTAGCCTTGCTCCCCCTTAGCCCAGGAGCAGCCACTTCAAAGCCCATGCAACAAGCCAGTAATTGTTACGTTGCATCTAAATATTTAAGATAGAGGCTTGCTAGTCGCGTGTCCAGTTTACAGTTGTCATCTGTCCTCTAATTCCATTACAGCACAAAGTAAAAATGTTTCCCAAAACTCACAAACAGGAAAAGCGTCACCCGAGGAGGAGGAGAGGGAGGAGGGAAGAAGGAGTAAGTGAGGAGGAGTAGGGGAGGAGGAGGGGAGGAGGAAGAATGAGCAGTTTCTATTGACTGGTCACGGCTTTTGTGTTAAAGGCTTTCTTTAAAATAAAAAAAAATAGGGGGAGGTCGCAGAAATTTCGCTAATGTGAGCCTGGGGCAAGAATAAGAGGGAAAAAAGAGGGGGGGAGAGGGTTGCGTCTAGATGAAAGTGAGAAGTACATAAAGGAGGGAATTGAGTCGGATTCGGCCGGGAGAGTGAGCAGAGAGTAGCTGGGCAAAAGAGAGGGGGCCGAAGGCGGAGCGGCCCTTTGACGCAGTGCGCATGACTGGGGGCACTGGTCCATTGTGACTGCGCCTAAGGGCCAATTCCGTTGCGCCGGGGGAACAGAGGGGCTCATTGAGCTCAGGGCAGTCGATGTCACCCTGAGCCGCTGCGGCGGCGGCAGCCAGCGTCTCATCTCTCCATCGCCGGGACCTAATGGCCAAGCCTCTTGCTTCGGCCTTAGCTGGCAAAAGCGGGGCCCTGACGAAATGGATACATCTTTAGCCAGGGCAGTCAAGGCAGCTGGGCTCCAGAAGGCCAAAAAAAAAAAAAAAAAAAAAAAGCTAAGGTTCCCCTTGCTACCCCTTTCCTCTCCTTTTCCCCTTCCCACCTCCATCCTTTGCCCCAGCCCCAGTCTGCCTGGGAGCCAGAATAAAAACTAAGCGAGAGAAGCGCTGAGGGCTGGTGAGATCAGCTCTGCTCAAGTCGAGCGTGCGCGACCTGCTGGTCCTGCGCCCCAGCGCTTACCCGGCTGCGGCTCGCCTGCTGTTGGAGGAAAGGGGAGGTTTAAGAAACGAAGGGGACGGGAAAAAGGGAAGAAATGAGACATAGGATCTCACCTTGGTCTTGCTCCCGAATCAGGCTTGAAAAAGAGCAGATAATAGAAAAGAGCAGATAATAGACTCAATCTAATAGGTCGTGGAGAATGAAGGCAGGAATAAATCCTAACTAACCCTGAAGATCCTGGATTGAGGAAGGTAGCCTTGAGCAAAGTAACTCCCTCCGAAGACTGTCAGGTCATCTAGGCTACCTCATAGACATTTACTGTTTTTCTGGGTAGGCCTAGCCCAATGAATGCCCTGAACTTCCCCGACTCCCCCTTCCCATTCTACTTTGGTGTCCAAATACTGAAGAAAAAGTATGGGGGTTCTTATTGAACCTACACCCTATTTCGTTGCTATTCCAGTCTTTGTGGAGACAGCTCCTATCATTTCCTCTTGGGCTAGGGAAGGGAAAGGGGGGATTGACTAAAGATGCAGCTTCCCTGACGACCCCAAATTATATTAGGCTTTGGAGTCTGAGGTGTGTGTTTGCGTGTAACAATGGGGCAGGTTTTTGTTTTCTTTTTTATCCTTCTTCTAGAGGACTACTCTGGTTTTAAAGGATGGCCATAGTTGCTCTTGAATGGCAGCCGGCATAGCTAGACGAGTAGAAAGACCAGAAACATTTTGTAGGTGAAAATAGCCACTTTTTCCACGGTGGAGAGTCCATAAAACTTCTTGGAGCAGCAGCTATTGGGGCTCATTGAATAATTCATCCCTCATTGCAAGCCCATAATGTCTATTCTCGCCCTTTTGTGGAGCTGTTTTCTCTTCTTTTCTCCTTGAATTATAAAAAGGTTGCCTTCTTTTGTTCACATCAAGCTGCTGCTAGCTGAAGCTTTGTCTGGGCAAAGCTAAAGTGTGAGTTTCAATGGACTCTACCCTCTTTGTTTTCCAAGTTCATCTCCAAGTGTAGATTGTGTATAGAAGGCCTTCTTTGTAAAAGCTGGAAAAGTTGTACAAATGTTTGACCAGCTCATTTGGTACTTTTTGTCTCCTCTCCTTCCACTGACTATGTGCAGAAAAGGGCATTCTAGAGAGCTAGGGGGCTGCCAGTAACAAGTAAAGACCAAAGCACTGGACACCGAGAAGCTTCTCTCTTCCTTTTCTCTCCCCTCCCTCCCACTTCTCTCCTCCACCTATTCCTCTCTTTCTCTCCTCTCCTCTTTTTTCCCTCTTCTCTAATACCTCTATTCTCTTCACCTCTCCCCGTTGCCTCCTCTCCGCTCTCTTCCCCTCTCCTTTTATCTCTCTTCTCTCCTCTGCTTTCTTCCCCTCCTCTTTTCTCTCTTCTTCCTTTTCTTCCTCTCATCTTCTCTCATCTCCCTCTCTCTCTCCTCTCTTCACCCTTTCCTCTCCTCTTCTGTGTTCTCACTAACCAAACTACAAAAATTTCAAAACTCTCCCCCTCACTCTAAAGATAATTGCTCCTTTGGTTTTGTTTTCTTTGCTTTCCACCTCTTCCCCCATCCCCCACTGTATGACAGTAATAAAACTTGGTCACTCTTCTCAGTAACCAGTAAAACCTTTGGAAGACAGGTAATATAGAAACTGAAAATGAAGCATATTTAAGACTGCTCATCAAATTCACCTTAGCAAGAAAAAGAAGCAAACTGCAAAAACATATCTTTCTCAGGCTGAGGTTTAATTTAACTTACTCGTTGATTATTTTTATAGTGATTTCTGAGCATGTAGTCTCCCCATTTATTCCAGATATTGGCCCTGATTTGTAGTCAATCTAAATGTACTTTAGGTTGTTTTTTAAAATAAAAATTCCATTAGTTCACATGGAGGTTGGTCTGAAAGGAAATGCTGTCTGACTAGGAACTTGAAAAAGACAGAAAGAGATCCTTTAAGCTTCCATGTGATAAGTATCACTCTGAAAGAATGATCTGAATGGGAGGTTGAAACCCAGCTACTTCAAGCAGGGTCACAGAAAAACTAACTGAGCATTTGGTGATTCTAATCAAAAGTAGGCATCACACAAACTATTGAAAATAAGGCTCTTGGACTTTCCCCATAGTTTCATCAATGAAGGAGACCCCAGTCCATACCTCCCAGCCTAACTTGCAAACTGAGGAAAGATCAAGTGACAGCCAGGCAAATGAAAACTCTAAGCAACACAAACATTCCTTTCCACCATTCAACTCTCTTGTAAGTAAACTGTCTTGTGGAAAAGGGGAGGGGGGGACAATATCTTGGGTGATGGGCTCATTATTAGAAAGTGTTTTGACAAATCTTAAGTCAAAAGTAAAAAATCTTCTAGTTCACCTAATTCCACCCACTGTGAAGAGCTCCTCTCCTTCCCCCCTCCCCCAATTTTAATGTGATTAATTTTCTTTTTCTTAGTGTGTTAGTGGCTCTAGAGAAATGCATATTTTAAAAGTCAGTATTAGGTAAAGTTCAATATTACAGAATTTAGGCAAATCTAGAAAAGTATCCCTTCCCCTTTGATTTTTTTCAAAAATACCATGAATAAGATAATTAGGCTGTTTCTCCGTTTGGTTTCTACTTCTATATATCATGTGCAACATCATGAACCCTCCTGTGGAACTAGAAATCAAAGGATGTGGAAGAGATGAAAAATATATGCCACATATATACTCTTACACACAACATACTGTATGTGCAACAAAATAAAAAATGAACAGATGAAATAGAATAATTTAAATCTCAAATCTATAGGGTGGATGTGTCTAAAATTCATTTGGGTTATGCTGCTCCTTACCCCTTTAGAGATACTTCAAAAAGTGATTTTTCCTCATTCCCTTGCTTTTCTTTCTTCCTGCTAGTGAATACTCTACAAAACTACTTTTCTCCTTCTCTCTCTCCTTCTCTCTCTCTCTCTCTCTCTCTCCTCTCTCTCTCTCTCTCTCTCTCTCCTCTCTCTCTCTCTCTCTCTCTCTCTCTCTCCCTCTCACTTTCTCCCCTCTTTTTTCCTCTCCTCCCCCCCCCCTTCCTGTCTTGAAGCTAAAAATGTATTGAGATGTAACAAATGGGCCCTCTTTGGTCTTACTTCAATGTACAAAAATATTCCAACAGCTCTAGACTCACGTGAATCTTTACTACTGGACAACCAGGTCCCCTAAAACACCTCAAGAAAGATCTACCACAGCGAACTCCAGACACTCTACATCCGAAGTCAAGACAAGTAGAAGGGCGTAGCTCCTCCAGAGAACAAACTTCACCTCTCATCATCAATGTCCTTATCATTTTCTGGACAATGAAATGCCATAAAAAGAGTGTGAAAGGCAGAAGAGATGCTGAGGAGGGAAGAAAGGAAAGGCGGTCGCAGTACACCTTTCTCTTTGCTTTTGAATTTATCAATACTTGTACTGTAGCAAATAATGACAAGCAATATTTCCTTGACCTTCCTCCCAAAACCACGCGAAGTACGCAGAGAAGCAATTGAAGAAAAAACAAAGCGGGCAGGCAAACAAACAGAAAACCACGAATCCCCAGGTTCCCAGCCTCCGAGAGCGGCCAGAGTTCAACAGCAAAGCAATTCGCTCTTTTACCTCTTTCGCTCAAGATCCCGTCAATGCTGTGTTTGGTCTTTCTTTCGTTCTCTTCCACTTCCTTTCTTTCAATTTCTGCATCTTCCTCCTCTCCTTTTCCAAACTTACTCCTCAGGATACGACTGATGGAGCTCACTTCAAGGGGGGAAATGGAAAAGTTGGAGCCCTGAAGGGGTTGTTCCTAAAGGGAAATGACCCCCAAGTGCTTCCCCAGGCAATATGAAAACAACCTTCAAAATCTCCCAACCTCATCTCTTGGGACATTCCTAGCTCTCAATGAAATGTGCAGAATCACCTGTCTCCCCCATCCCTAGAACCGATTTACATGGAGTGTATTATGACCCACGGAAACAGTGCAGCGCCAAGTTGAGGACGCCATATATCCCGTTTTTTTGACTCAGCCTTAAAGACTACGGTCAAAGTGTCCAGGCCAAGAAACAACCTTTCAACCAGAGAACTCTGCGGGACAGAAAGTTTTGAACTACCGTGTTCGTTTTCAGAGAGTACCACAACCAAGTTCTCTTCACAGAAAGTAAACTTTTTTTTTGAGGGCATGAAGGGTTTCGATTTCAACTTCAGAATAGTTTGCCATTGTAAAATCAAAAGAAAATGCATTCTCCTTCATTTATTTTTTCCAGATTCCAGTCTGGTAAACAAATCCATGCTCTGAAATATCTCTTCTCGCTGGGAGAAGGGGAAAAAGTAGTTTCCATTTAATTAAAAACAAACTCTCTCTTTCTCTCCTCCCCTCTGCTCCTTTTTCACCTCCCTCCCCCCCAACCAGTGGAGACGCTTCAGCTATGGGATGGTTGCTCTACTTCTTCCTTCCTAGACATTGAAAAGTCTCCGGTGGCATGTCCCCTATTTCCTTTATGATGGGGTTACGAAAACATTTGTTTCTTTTTAAAACAGACCATCAATATTAATAAACACTTTGCCTCCCGGGTCTCTCTCCTCCTGTGCCTAGCCTGCAGGCAGTCTATTTGGTAACTGCTTAGTAACTTCTCCCTGCGGCTTCGAGGAGAAAGTAGGCTTCACAAGACAAAAGTTATTAATATCCAGGTTTCCTAAATATTTCCTGGCCCCGGGAGCCGGCTCTTTATTAGATGTCCCCTCCCCATCGCTTTGCCCAATTATCCTGTTCTAGGAGGTTACTGATTGAACCAGTGGGCTAAGAGAAACAAGGACTGAAAGCTGGGCTTGGGGGAGATGTGAATAACTTTCAGTACCTGAGGGAACCGTGTTGCGATCACAGACGGCGTCTTTGAGCAGCTTATCTCGAATTTCCCAGCTGAACATGCCCGGATTCTCTCTTTTGTATTCCTCGATTTTCTTCTCAACGTCAGGAGTTGTCACCTGCTTTAATAGAGCAAACAGACGAGCCATAAAGTTGATTCGGTTGGCCGCAGAAAGTGTCGAAGGACTATACTTCTAGAGTCTTCATAAATGGTCCTTCCAACTCTAGTCACCTTTATCTACTCTAATTCCCTCGCAAAGTTCGCTCTTAGCAGCAAAAACGACCTACTTACTGAGTGTGTTTTTCAAGGAAAGGAAGCGAGACAGAGGCAAAGAACGGTAAACCAGTCTTTCAGAGTGTTGTCCACTAGGCTTAATGAAAGGGTCGGGCTATAAACTAGCAGTAATAACTCTGAGTGACTCCTGACTACGATCCATCTTTATTGCCACTATATGGGGAGGGCGGAGGGCATCTCAGCTGAATCTGCGGGAACCCGAAACTAAATAACTGAACCCTAGAGGGATAGCCTAGGGAAATATTGCTCCTACAAGCTGCCACCTCCTTAACTGACCGAGGAATAGTAAGCAAAGTGGTTGCATAACTGAGAAACTCTTTCTCTGATGTTTTAAAATACTAATTGATTTTTTAAAAAAATCAATGGATCATTGGAGGGGATACGCAGAATCTTCATTTTCCTCCAAATATCCCTAAAGTTTATGTTACTTGAAGTTGTCTTATTTCTCCTCTTGATTGTGTATATTATATATAACCTAAATGTCCCTGGACCTTGGCTTTATCTGAGGAAAAACAAATGAAGATTGTCTATATCATTCCCCACCCAAAAAAGAAAAAATGAGAAAAGTTTCAGTGAGAAAAAAAGGATGAGGAGGGCATTCCTTAAAGGGAAACCGAGAAAGTGCTCTAAAGTTGTAGCTGGAAACTGCCTGTCAAGCTTTCATCTGCTTGTTTCAAAGTCACCTGGACTTTCTGCCTTTCTCCACCCCTGGACAATTTAAGTTTGTTGTGAGAATAGACTCCAACTGCCAGACACCATAAAGTGAAAACATCCCGGAGAAGGAGGGGATGTGAAGGGGTGGCAGAGGAAAAGAGGTGGTGAGATAAGGAGTCAGAGAAAGGCCTTCAACAGGTAGGCCTACATAGCTTGCACAGTTTGAGGAGGGGTGTATATGTTTAGTAAAATAACTTTAACATTGAATTCTCGGTTAAAATCCAGATTCATCTCTTGTCTATAGGGGTAACTGCTGTTCTCTCAAGATTTAATGCAGTAGATATAGGAGAGAAACAGACCCGATGGCAACAAGCACTTCTCTGGGTATAGAAATATTTGCACTGAAACTCTCACGGATGATCTCAAACACCCCACCCCCACCCCCCAAGTCCCTGCCCAACACCCAACCAAAGAGAATCAGGCCGAGATGGCAGCAAACTTTAGCTGGGCTGGAATCCTCACCTTGGGTTTACTGCCCCCGATGGCCCCTGGTCGAATGGAACCGGTCTCCTGATACCTGCACAGGATTTTGGAGACGCAGCCGTGGGACACCCGGAGCTGCCGAGAGATGACACAGGGCCGGATGCCGTGGTGGGCCATCTCCACTATCTTGTGACGGATGTGGTTGGGCAGGGGCCTACCATTGATAAAAACGCCACCGAGCTGGTTGACTCTACCCTGTCCTAAAGGAGTGGACACTTAGAAAAAGAAGGGAGGGAAGGGAAAGGAGAAATGTTACTTTAAATGAGTTAAAAAAAAAAAAAAGACTCGGACACAAAAACGTCTAACAAATACAGCATTATAGGACCAGCATTTTACAACAATTGAAGCTGATATCAACTATTTTGATCCTAGACTTTCTCCTGGATGATTAAAACTCTGAAGAGGAGGAAAAGAACACTTCAAAAAGGCCTTATATCAAGTTAGAATGAAAGGGGGTAAACTGCTTGTCAAAAACAAACCAAAAAAAAGGTACTTTTCCTCCAGTGATTGAGGAGTTGGGAGACTGGTAACTTTGAAAAAGTTGGGAAAGAGTTTTGGAAAAGAGTTGCTGAATGTTTGGGTTTCCAGATCAGCACTTCATAAAGAAGACATCCTACAAATGAAGGCAACCCCCTTCTCTAAAAAAATAAACCTTCTGTTTCAGCTGTCTCATTTACCAGGGGTTTGGACT
>JAJHZJ010000406.1:767276-962276 GCA_023548195.1 Bettongia penicillata ogilbyi | reverse complement strand
CCATTCTGACGAAAACCAGAATCTGGCTGGAATACAGGTTACTAATTGGAAAACGATTGCTCCTCCTGAGGGCTCTTGGATTGAGAACTGGGACTTTGCTTAGGCATCAGTGCCCGAAACCTGTGTCTATAAAATGCGTTCAGAATTGGATCGTGATGGTAATGGTGGTGGTAGTAGTAGAAGTGGTGGTGGTGGTGGGTCTATGTGTGCGTCCGCGTAATGTTTAATGTCTCATTAGTATTTTCCTACACGTTCAAATTTTCTAGCCCAGGAACAAAACAATGGTTTGGGTTTTTTTTTTTGTTTTTTTGTTTTTTTTTTTTTTAATGCATTTTGCAGCTAGTGAATCTGAACAAGAAACGTGATCGGAAGAATTAGAAGAAACATCCGGGGAATTAAGCATATTCACAAACACTTATCAAGCATTTATTAAGTACCTATAAGGAACTATGCTAGACATCTATCACCTGATAAACACTTCTAGTACTTTTCCAGGTGAAAGTGGTTTTGGTCCCGAATTAAGAGGCTAATTGCCTCAATGACCTACTTGATTTAATATATATACATACAGATCGCTTTGTTCTGGCTCTGGCTTGTGGTAGGCTGGAATTTCTCTGTTGATTGCACTGAACAAGTCTTCATCCCTCCAAACAACTTAAACTCTTATCCTTATGAAAAACAGGAAAGCTTGTCTTAAGATGATTACGACTCACTCTCACCTCTCTGGTGGATTCCATTTGCTGCCAGTTTCTGGCACCGAAGAGAAGTAAAGTCATAAACCTCAGACACAAAGGACATTTCTTATTCCTTCTTTCCAGTGTGGAGCTTTTTACTCTGCTTTTACTGGTTGACTCAGTAGGAGAATACTCATTTCTCCAACCATCTTTTCTTCTTTAATTTTTTGTTTCAACTAGGTTATGGGATTGGCCCCCACAAGGAGTGAGTCTTTGTCCTTTGGTGTAAATACTTCTCCATTTTTCCCAAGACTAAAGGGATATTTATCAAGAAGGGAGGGATCTGAAAGGATACCTGTACACCATCCCAGGACATAAAACCTGTTAAAATTCCAGAAGAGTGATTCAACACATAAGCCAAGACTCCTATATTAGAGTCCTTTAGTTCTGTAGAAGGGATTTCACGGTTTCTAGTGGGAGCAGATAAAACACCCCTGATAATTACAAAGCTTTTCCAGGCCAGGTGTGTTTTTAATTGGATTAGTAAATGCTCTATATTAAACCTAATCACAGGAACAGTGAATCTATAGTTATTAGCAGTAGACACAAGTATTTGAAAATAGAAATGTCACCATTTCCTCCTTCTATCAAAAAGTCAGTTATGATGTATTCAGGTTTCTCCAAATAAGTAATGGATGGTAATGATGATGAAGATGTAGACAATGATAGAGAAAAGGAAAATGCTGAGGGTAAAGATACTATTACATCCAGGATTTGTTTCCAAAAGTAAAATTTATGATTTTCCTACATGAGTTATGGAAAAGGTCTCTATTAGGTAGGACATATTTCTGAAAGAAAAGAAGGGGAGAAAGGAAAGGATGGAAGGAAGGAAGGAGAAGACAAGGATTGCAACAGGAGAGTGAGAAATGAGAGATAAAAGGAGAGGGAAAGAAGACAAGAGTCCTCAAAGTCTCCATATTTTCCTGAACTACAGCTATTAGTTATGTGTGTATTTTAATACTCTTAATCCAAAACAAGGAGAAGAACGTTCCTAAAACTTCATTCAGGGGAAAATCAGTCCTGGAAAAAAAAGGTCATCATAGAAACTTAACAATTCTATTCTAATGAAAGTACATTCTAACTAAATCTAAGAGGCCACCCATTTGGGGCCACGGAGAGATTTGAAATCTCAAAGCGAAAACTAAGATATTTAAGGTTCTGGGAGGATTCAGGGGGTATGGTGGTGAGAAACAGCAGGGGAGCTCTTGCTTAGCTGTTAGAGAGCAACAGGAGAAAGCTTTTTGGCACTGGAAGGGGGGTGTGATGATAGCAGTGATGGAGTCTCTGTCCTGAGAACAAAATGTCTACACAATGTGCCCTTCTCTTGTGTGCTCCTACGGGACTGAGCTGGGGGAAAGTGTTTTCTTTCTCTTTGAAGGCAGGAGGAGATGACAGGAGTGAGAACGAGGGTTGGGTTCCTAGGAGGAACTGGTGTTCTTCTTAGTGCTCTGTGACAACAGGGACTTGGTATCCATAAGTATTTTCAGGTAACTAAAAACACAAACTGATTTGGAAATTTACAACCTGTTGAAAGAAGAGGGAGAATCACTTCCTTCTTTGACCTCATTGATTCCTATTTGTCAATTCAAGAAGCTAGATTTTGGTCGAAAACTTGGTGGGGTGGGGAGGGCAGGGGAGAGAGTAGGGGAAAAGTGTAGGGGATGTTAATGCTTATTGGCAAAGTTATGGACCCATTTAAAGTGAAAGGTAGTGACTGCTTTTGAAGTGTGGTTGTAGAACAAAAACTAGTTAGGTTCATTTAAACAAACCCTGCATTGTTCCGATTGACACCTTTGTCATTTAGGGAAATTCTTGCAGAGGCTGAATTTACCACACAGCTCAGGTTGTCGAGGTTGAGGGGGTAGGGGTCTTTAGCATGTCTTCACCACCGGATCCTTTCCATTCTATGGAAACCTTCAAGTCAGGGTGACAGTTCTAGAAGTACAAGGATGTATGAAGTTGGATAGAGGTGGTGGTAGGAGGTGGTTAGCTAGCCTCCGCGCCTGCATACTCAGGGAATGCACCTATTCGGAGTATTTTCTTCTCCAAGAGAGTCCGTGAAGTCGTAATTATAATTTTAATTATAATTTTTAAAAAAATATATTATCATCTCCTGGGAGAGTGTGGAAAAAACAAGTGGTAAAGAGAAACAGAGATAAAAAAAAAAAAAAAAAAAAAAGGGTAGGCAGTGCCTCTGCCGCACTCTCTCTTCAAGGAGAACGGGTTGCCGTGGGACAGGAGGGAATGATTACCCAGCAGAAACAGCAGTCCTGAAATTGCGCTTCCCTTGAACCTCCCCTATCCAGCAGCAGGCTATTTCCGTGGCAAATCTGTGACCAAAAGGAAAGATCCAATTAAAGGTTTTGGATAAATTTTCTCCTTACCCTATAGTCCTTTCAAAGGAAAAACCCAACTAAAACAGGAATAGGTTCAAACCTCTGTGACTACAATAAGTTCAGCTCATCTCCTCCCGACTTCCTTAAAAAAAATCTCAACATTAAAAAAAAAGGTTTCCTTTTTCATTTTCTAGAAGAATCTTTAAAACCTGGATTTGCGTGACAAAGGATGAGATTGAGTTAAAAAAAGAATAAATCCATCCAAGAAGTTACGATGAAAAGCTACTTTTAATGAAAAAAGAAGTTAAAAAAAGTTGATCATCTCAGGCAGATCAAGAGAATGACAAAACTTCCTTGAAGTTGTCACTCTTTCAGAATTTTTTTTTTCACGACTACAGACTCCACAAACAAGCTTCCCAAATTACCAGTCCTATAAAGATTAGTTTCCTCAGTTGCCCAACAGTCATTGCTGTTTTGTCTTGTCTGCAGCGGAACTGAACCCCTAAAATTTAGAGACCAATCTCCAGAGGAGTCCTTAGCGATAGCCTTAGGAAGCAGTTAAGACAAGTAGCTCCGAGATTAACTATTTTAAAAGAATTCTTTTCCCTAACGAAATATAATACTATTTGGATATATATGTGTGCATAATATATGTGTGTATTATATACATATATATGTTAGCCTAGAGTCCGGAAGATTAACATTTGGAAACTTATGAAATGTAATCTGCATAGCTAATTGATTCCCAGCATATCAGTTTAAAGGATAAAGATATATATCTACATGATGGATATTGTATTAATAGGCACATAAATAAAGGTTGAAAAGTCGTTACTGAAACCTTTGAAGTCTCTCCCATCGCTTTCATGCTCCATCCACAAGTCCACACGTCTCCTCGCTCTCGTGCTGTTTTTCAATTACTTGCCTTCTTCAGACCTAGAAGAGGAAGAGGAAAAAAAGGTATGTAAAGCTGGGTATTTAAACAGGGTATCGCTTAGAGAATAGCGGAGCAAATACCTTTCTCTGCGTTGTGCGTGGCAGGTGGATGGCAAAAGGGAAGGCGAGAAGATGACAGGACATTTTAATCACCACCCTCTCCCCATTATTCCTCATCTCTTAGGAACTGACTCTTCCTTTCTTTTTCCTTCCTTTCCTCCTTCCTCCTTTCCTCCCTTCCTCTCTCCCTTTTCTCTCCCTCTCTTTCTTCCCTTTTCCTTTTAAAAAAGAGAAGAAAGAAATTTTTTTCAACTTTGCTAAACCGAGCCGTAGTCCTTGCATGTGGGACTTGAGTGAAGGAGGTGTGGTTCAGTAGTGCAAACGAAATAACAGGAGTTACAGGGGCAGCAGCGGCTGTCCGGAACATGTGCAACCACATTTTTGCCCTCTTGTTAATATCTGTTATAACAGCAAGAACTTCGAGTCTAGCTAGGATCGTTTCGCTCATTTGCCTGAAGCCTGATATTTAAGTGGTCATCAATGAGGCTATTTTGGAAAGCAGAGAAGGGATAATTTCAGTCATATTTTGCTTGCTTTCCTTTCCAAAGAACTTGGGTTAGGATGGTTTTATTTGATACAGCCTCTACCCTCGTTGCCCCCTACCGTGCGTACGTGTGTGTGTGCGTGTGTGTGTGTGTGTTTCAAAGAACAAGGAATAATAAGTCGTGAGGGATTTTGAACTTGTGATCCCTTCGGTGAGCTGATTTCATTATCGGATTTCATTGCTGTTTCGGGTAGCAAGGAACATGTGTGTGACGCCGGACAAAAGTGAATTTCACCAGACTTTGGGAAACAAGGGAAGACTTGATGTCGCCTGTAGGGTGGCAGCTTTAAGTGACCCTCTCTTCAACAGAGGAGGAAGGGAAGGAGGGAGGAGAGACTGGGGGAAGGGAGAAAAGCAGGTTCAGGGTTTATCTTCTCGGCACTCTAGGAGCTGAGGGTACTGAGGCAGCTCCTCTTTAGATGGAGGCAAGATTAGAGTGTTCATTTCCTGCTCGCATATCTCTCTTGTTGCTAAAATAGCAGGGAGCTTGGATAGACACTGGCAAGGTCATGGGCTAATGCCGTCTCCTCATCACCAATGGAATTTTGAACACTCGAGGAGGTATATATACCATTAGCTTTGGAATTACTCTCCCTCTCCATCAAATTACTGGACTGAGGAGCTCCAAAAATAGGTCCTGTACTCAGCAAAGCTGAGGCACTTTATTGTCTCCTCTCTACTTCTGTGGTTAATCCCAATAAGAGAAACCGTTTAAAGGCCATATTTTCCCCTTTTCGTTAACTTAACCCAAGCCAGCAGTAAAACGATTGTGAGGTTTTCTGAAGACTTTGACCTCCGCTCTAAATTTTAGCTCCTAAATAAATCTAAGTTTTGATCTCTCTCAGGTAGAGCAAAATTAGGCTAGAAACGGGCCTCACGCCTTCGTAGAGATGGGGGTAGTTTCGGGGTGGGAGAAGGAGCATAAATACGCTAAGGTTAGACAGTCCTTAGGGGTTTTTTTTTTTGCTTCCCAGGTCGCGTGTGCTACTGCCAAGGGACTCCAGCCTGCCTATTCACGCTAGCCGAGGCCCTAAAGGGTTTGAAATTTTCTGGGACAAGAGAAGAGATCCTCTTTTCTTCCTAGAGCAGGATCCTAGCACCAGCTGACTGGGTATCAAAGAGTGGCAGAACTTAGCAAGGGAGATTTTTGTTTTGCTGCAAGAAACCAGTGGAGAACAGCAATGGGAGGCGCTCTCCTAGTTTCCCAGGGGAAGGAATACAAGCTGAGGAGGGGCGACAGACGTAGAGACTCGAAGGAGAGACACTTGCCCAAGACTCAATTTAAGTCAATTAATCTGGAGTCCTGACACCTGGCTATGGCTCCTGTGACACCGATGCAGTGACGCTGGTGAATTTTCCAAATGCAAATGAGTTTCGGATAGCTCATAAATCCCTTCACCCACCCGCCAAATTAATTAAGGGTGAAGTTTAAATATAATGGGTGTAATCTTTATTAATTATGTAGCTCTTAATGGCTATGATAGCCCTTAATGGCGATGATAGCATCAATCATGCTAAAAGCGAAAGTTCTATGGCCATCCACTGAGATTCCACGTCAGGCTCTGGCTTGCTAACCCCAGGGTTTCCAGGGGCATTATTATCTTTAGTAAAAAGCAGGCTTTTTTCTTCCTTCACTTGAGCTTTATTTTAATTCTGTAGTTATGGAACCAGCAAATGTTTAGGATTAGGGCTTTTCCATTCATTTATTCATGTATGCATTCATTTATTCAAGCATTTATTAAATTGCCACTGAGTCACATTATGCAGACTCTGAGAATGCCCAAATAAAAACCATAACAATATCTGCCCTCAGAGAACTTACATTCTACTCTACCATGTAGATGGTTTTGCTAAGTTTCCAAGCGTGTTTGTGTGGGGGTTGGCGGGGTGGGGGGGGAGGGGGACGGGGTGAGGGTTAGTTGTGAGGGTTAGTTGTGAGGGCGTTATGTCCACAACCACACTGAAGTTCTGTCCCAACACACTAGCTTTTCCATTTACTTGCCTTGCTCTCCCCTCCTCCTTCCCTCTGCTCCCAAAGAGCTCAGATTTGGGAGAAGCAGAACACAGCTGGGAGAGGGAAAGGGTCTTTCTGGCCCCAAATTGGAGGTCTTCCAGTGTGCCTTCTGCCCCCTGCAGAGGATTTCATCCCCAATTCCTTCCAAAACCAAGTTGGGGAGATCGATGGCCTGAGGACAAGACAGATGGCCCCAGGAAAACTCTGCCCTCCGAAAAATATTAGTATTGTCAGTAGTTTTATTATACTCCCAGTAGGTGCGTAGAAATTTTGGAAGTGTAATTATACTCACTGAAATGAATGTTTTCTCTCTGTCTCAAGAGGACCAAAATCTAGCGTCTGTGTGTGCGTGCGTGTGTGCGTGTGTGTGGTGTGTGTGTAGTGTATGAGTGTGTGCATTGGGCTGCGTGGTTTAGAACGCATTGAATTCCCCTCGGAACTGAGAAGGGAGAACGATTGGATTTTTCTTGATCCACCTTAGCTATCAGCTAAGATAAGAACTAAATTCCTTTTCTTTGTCCTGTAAGCCAAGGGCAGCTTGGATGCTGTATACCGTTGTACATTTCCCAAATCCTTAATCAAGAATTGCTTCTCCACAAGTACAGATGCTCCGCATAATTTGCGCAAGTGCATGGAGTTTCCTGTAAGGAGCTAGGTGTGGAGTTCTTCATTTTATTGAGCTGGTTGGGAGAAAAGTTTAGGTGCAGAGTTATGGAGCGCGTATATTGCTTTTCTCCTGAAGGAAATTCCGAAGTCTGGGATCGGGATCTTGGTCCAGAGGAGGAATGAATCCCTCAGGGGTAGGCTCAAACCAAAAAGAAGCTAGTTTGATCCCCAGGCCTCTACGTAGAATTCCCTATTTCCCTTCCTGACGTTCCCTTCACCATATACACAACCTCTTCTCTCGAGCCCCACCCCACCCCTATCTTGCTTTTCTTCCCCCATTCCCCATCTCTGCCTTTGGGGTTGAAGCTCCGACAAACACCTTCTAAAGAGAGTTTTCCGACATCAAAAGCGATTCCTCACGAAATCGAATCCGGCAATTAACTTGGGAGACAGCTTTTCCGTGGGTCAGTGTCTGCATTTGAGCTGCTGGATTTGATCACTAAACGTTATGACAACCCAAGACACAACCCCTACAGGAAAGGCGGGACTCTGCCCTGCAGGGATTATGAGGCTCACAAATCAGGGCCCAGAAATGCCAGGAGCACATGCAGACAAGCTCCTGTGGGAAGCGGGATTAGGCAGTTTCTTCGGAACCATGATAAGTAAGAGGAAATAACCGAAAACATTAAAAGTATTAACATCCCATTGATTTCTCAACCTGAACCTTGTAGAGAGCAAGCAAACAAGAAAGAAAAAAGAGAAAAGGAATGGAGGGAGGGAAAAGGTCCCAAACTATTTGATACTCAATTTTTTTTGAAAGATCTACATCCATACAGATTATAACTCATTTAGTAAAAGTTCTTCCTGAGTTACAAAAGTGGTAAGTTTCTCCAAAGACAGCCCAACAGGTTCTTGGATAACAAACACACTGTCTGCAACACTCATATTCAAAGACTTATTTATTAAGGTAGTGGGATCCAACTGTGCCAGAATGAGGCAGCCCGGAAGGACCTGGGGAGTCTTTAAAGAAACATTACTGTGTTAACTACATAACCAATATATGTGTGTGTGTGTGTGTGTGTGTGTGTGTGTGTGTGTGTGTATACATATATATATATATACATATATATATATATATATATATATATATATATATATATATATATAAAAGCACAGGGAAACACACATAACATATAATCTAAAGCCTAAGTCATCTCTAGCATTATCAGTTCAATAGAATTCAGTTCAACAAACATATATTAAGCACCTGTTATGAGTGAAGGACTATACAAAGATTGCCACAACACAAGACCCCTCTCCCTCAGGATCTCAAGCCTGAGAACCAGAAATTCTCCTAGATTCTGGTCTCCAGATTCATCTTGCTCTTTGCTTATACTTCTTTCCCAGGTGGCTCAACGACAGAGCAGTAAGGGTACCTCAGTTTATTAATCTGTTTTGTTTTGTTTTGCAGAGATTCCTCTGGGATATATACAGATATAGATATGTAGTTGGATAAGATATGAAGTTATTGAAACAAGGTTTCAATGCACAAACATGGTGGTCTTAAACCTCTTCCTTTTTTAGTAGACAAATTGAACTTGACTAGGCACAAGGAACAAAGAACCTGTTTTAGAAAATATTAGACTTCTTCATGTTATGATCTATGCCATTTACTTCAGGGAAGTTACAATCTCTCTGGGCCTCAGTTTTCTCAGCTATAAAAAAAAGGGGGGGATGGAGAAAATTACTCTATGAGTCATTTACAGTTTTAAGTCTTCAGTTCTGTTACACACAATATTCCTACAAATAAGAGTTTTCCCCTAATACCATGCCTATGTTGACTATTGAAGATTATGGTGAGGTAAGAAGATGTCTTATTGGTTCTTTGCTTTGGAAATAACTTTGCTTATCAGATTCCAAGGAGAATCATGGGATTTAGCCATATCAGAGACCTTAGTCATTACCTAATCCAACTCCTCATTGTATGGATTACAAAACTAAAACTTAGATAGAAAGTGATTTGTCAAACAAATACTGAGATGAAAAGGAACTGAAACTTTTTATAAACGTCATCTTCCAAATTAAAATGTGAACTCCTTGAGAACAAGAACTGTATTACTTTTAAATTTTTATCCCCTCCTCCCCAGAACTTAGCCCAGTATTTAAGCCCAGCTTAATAAATGCTCATCCATTCATTTTTTCATATATCACTTGACCTTTCATACTTCAGTTTGCAAGATGGATTCTGTCCACTTGTCAACTATGATATGAGCAAATAGGGGGTCTTTCCTAGAATCATTTATTTTATGTGTCTGATTTATGCCACTTCCAAAGTTCAGACCATCATCAATGTGTACCTGCCTATTTTACAGGCTTGGTATCACCTTGATTCCCAAGTGAAAGACTGGTATATCTAGAGAATCTTTAACATAGTGAAGCCTGAGGATCTGGGTGTAATTTTGCTACTCTACCTTTATGACCCACTACGAATCACTAAATCTCTTTTAAACTCAGGTTCTTCATTGGTAAAAAAAAAAAAAAAGAAAAGAAAAAGAAAAAGAAAGAAAAGAAAAGAAAAATTAGCTGGTAAGTCTCGATGACCTCTGAAAAGTCCTACTCTGATCCTATGTACCAAGGATGGTCTCTCCTTTTTCTGGCTTCATTACCTTTGGAAGAAAACTATGCCCAATCACTTGCCTTCTTCCTCCCCTTCCCTTCCCCCTACTCCATCCTCTAATCCAAAAAGTATGAAAGATCAGGAAAACAACTTCATAGCAAACAGAAAATGAAAGGGAAGTCCACTTTACTTGCCGGCCAGCAGGGAGCGTTCTACAGCAATATCTACTGTAGTTTGTCCTTCAGCTGCTCTTTACATCATAGGTCATCCACTGCAGTTTGCACCACCTCTCCTTTAAGAGCATCTCAAATATATCAATAAAATCTCTTGCTTTTTGAAAACTTCAAGTCTTAATAAAAGCTCTGTACTCTCCTCTTGTGTCTTTTAATATAAAGCAATCATGGAATATTATTAGGTCCATAAGTATTTATGTCAATAAATGGATATAAAATTGTTAGCATAATACATAAATTCATCATAAAATATGCCACCTTAGCTGTTGTGAATTATACCATGAGGCATGTTGATAATAACCCCTGGTTCCCAGACCAGCATTTATTAGACTAGGTGTGTCATATCACAGAGAGATTTCTGACGTCCAAGAAGAGGTCAATTTAAGGTAACTGATCAATAGGGCACATATATTCTAAAGTGCCAACACCACCATGAGATTCTTAGCTTTTTTGTGTCCTTTTTTGATCCTTTTGTCTGTCAGGTGAAGCCGGTGGACTTCTTAGAATCATATTTTAAATGCAGATGATAAACTACACAGGATTAAAAAGGAAGTCTTTACAATTGCAATTACATTGAAATGCAGTTATCAAAATATTTTAAAAGAAGCTCATGGACCTTAGGTTAATGACCCCTGCACTGGATTAATCTTCATGATTATAAGAATATCTGTATTTACTCAGAAAAACTTCATCTCATAATTCACATGGGATATACTTCAATTCTCAGAAAACAGTAATGTTGGTCAGATACAGGGAGTAGGCTTTAAGGAAGGCAATCAGTATTGCCTGGCTCTACAAAGAGAACTGTTGGTGTAAAATTGAGGCATCTGTGATAAGCAAACATGCTTAGAAAGAGAAGAAAACAAGATTTTTTTTATGCTCAAAGAGCAGAAGTTGGTACTCAGAGTGGGCAATATGACAAACTATAGAGGAAATCTCTATAAAGAAAAAAAGCTGGGTAGGAAATGGGAAGGGTAGAAGGTTCTACTAGGAAAAACATGTGGAAAGCATTTGTGAAAATGGAGGGAGGGAGGGAGAGAGAGGAAAAGAGAGAGAAAGAGAGAAGGAAAGGGAGAGGAAGAGGGAGAGATCTATGTTCCAGTCTCTCCTCTGAGACATGCTGGCCACACATATTGGCTGTGTGACTTTCGGGAAATCATTTATTCTCTGAGTCTTTAAGTTACAGAACAGTTGTGGATCTACATTGATAAGAGGAGTCTCTATATTAGGATTTCCTTATACCAAAAGAATCACAAGTTCAGATCCTAGAAACCACCTCTCCTTAACTGTGATGGTATGGGTAATGCGCAGGTGATAATTTCGTTGCCCAGTTATTAAGGTGGATAAATACTTAAGTGAATTGTTAGCGTTAGTAATAATGGATCATGTTTAAATGTTGATTTGCGTGTTAACTTGAACAACTTTGTTAGAGGGTATAACGACTATCATCCTTATTTTGCAGATGACAAAATTGAAGCTCTGGGAATATAAGTAATTTGCTCAATTATCAATTATCAAAAATCAACACCTGGCAAAGATAGAATTCCAAACCTATCTCTTCAGACTTTCATCTCAGACAGGGCTCTTTCTTCAAGAGCCTCCTTCCTTTCTGTTTTGAGCCAAGGTTTCCTCAGGAAACTCTAATCTTATTTTTGAGATTAGAGAGATGCCTCACTGGGTGAAGGGGTAAAGGAGAGAAAGGAAGGTCAAGGCAGTGTTTGGAGAGGAGTGGGAGGAAATGTGCTGAGAAACAACATTATTGACAGGTAGGCTGGTAAAAGAACAGGTAGGCAAGCAGGCTTCTTTGCATCAATTAAACAATGTTCCATGGTTTTCTCAAAGGACGAGTATTTATGGAGCACATTTTAGGTAGGCATTCAGCCCTGAGCTTCAGGAAACAATCCTACTTACTCCTTCTTCAGAATTGTTCTTGGACTTGAAGTAATCGAGAGGCCCCATGCAGAATCCAGTCCTACTCTTTATCAGAGCAGGAAACTGGGTCAGAATTCAATGGAATTTAAATGATGATCTGCATCTTTTTTTTTAATGAACCAGAAGTTGGAATCTTGGCCAATTCAAACTCAGCAGAAAGGAGTAGCAACAGTCAGCAAAGAAGTATTTTATTAAGCACTTACCCTGTGCCAGGCATTGACTTAAGTGCTCAGGATTCAAAGAAAGGCAAAAAAACAGGGTCCGCAACCACAGGGTGGTGATTCGGTTAAAAAAAAAAAAAAGCTTTGGTAGAAATAAAATAGAAGATCAGAAAGAAACCTATCCAAGCGATGGCTACACAGGTCTGACAGTAAATGAGTAAAGAGAAAATAAGTAGAATATAAAGCAAGATGGGACCAGGGAGGGAGGGTATACAATATCAAGGGAGTGGGATGAATGGAACACTTTTTTAGCATCCATAGAAACAAATATTTTCTATGCCAGAAAAATACCCCTCTTCCTGTTATATAGATATGTACTGATATTGACATTTAAGTCAATTTGCAAACTGAATATAGATATGCATTTATGTTTTTAAGTCAAATTCAGATCTGAGGGTGGGCAAATGACATAATGATTTTCAAAGTTTTCCCTGGTCCCACAAGTGTCTGGTCCAGCATCTTAAAAGGGTGAATGAAAATTAGCCCCACACAAATAACTTAAAGAGGGAGAAAGTAATTAGCAGGGAATGTGTAGCAGTAGTAGCAGCAGCCTCTTCCTCTCACATAGCTATGGTTCAGTATATATACCCCCCCATTGTACAACCTTTGGATATTCAATCACTGAGGTGTGCCTACGTGCACACCTTTCTTTGTGACTATGGTCTGGCTGACTGAGTAGACTATTTCTGGGCTGCCATTGGAAAACAAAATCTATGCACCCAGTATTTATACTATTCTTAGCCAAAGAAGATTATTGCTAAAATATCCAGATTAAAACTCGTCATCCCCCAGACCTGAATCTTTTGTCATATCATTTTTGACTCATGTCTAACCCTTCCTATTTGAAATTTTCTTGGCAAAAATACTAGAGTGGTTTGCCGCTTCCTTCTCCAGCTCATTTATAGATGAGGAAACTGAGGCAACCAGGGTTAAGTGACTTGTCCAGGTTCACACAGCTAGTAAGCGTCTGAGGCTGGCTTTGAACTCTAGAAGAGGAATCTTCCTAATTCCAGACCCAGTAATCTATTCACTGTGCCATCTAGCTACCCCTAGTGCCTGGCAAAGGAAAGTACTCCTGTTAGAGGTATTTGGTGTCCAGAATACAAAGACAAGGATAAAATCTTAGCAAAATCTCAGCATTCAAATTTCCTTTGTTTTTAATTAGCTATGCTTGAATTAAAGCTATGGCAGGGTAAAAAGTTCAATGTCTTGCATTCCTTTGCCACTACTCCAAGGTCCTTCAGCATCTTCTGTACACAGCCAGTCTGTGTCAGGAGCAACACTTAAATTGAGAACCTCCCAGATCTCTACAGCTTATGAGGCTGAGGTTAGATCTCTATGGCCTATGCAATGCTTTAGGAATCTAATTCAAGAGCACCTTTCTCTCTTGCAAACTGCTATTTCTTCCCTTCAATATCAGGTTGTTTTTTTTTTTTAAATATAGGTTAAAGTTTGTCTTTGAACACATTTATTTTTCTACTTTATCTGTAAATGGACTAGATAATCTTAAAGGTCTTTTCCATTCTTACAGGTCCATTCTATGCTTCTGGGATATCCTTGAATAGATGTCTACTTATAGGAGTATTGGATCTTGGTTGTATTAAGCAAGGATTGTCTTTAAGTCAGTCAACTAACATGAATTCATCAGGGCACACTATGCACATACCAATCTGTTTCCACCTATTGGTGAACAAAACCCTCGTTGCTCTATCCAAAGTATTTAAAGGAACTGGAGTTGTTTTAAGTCTTTAAAAGAAAGGAGGGTGGATAGAGTGCTGGAAAATGTATTAACGAGGCAGTAGACAAGGGATGAGCAAAGCACCCTGGCCTCTCCAAGTGGAAAATCAAGGCCCATTTGTCCTTCTCTGCTGATCTTGAAGAAAAGCAACATTGAAATTCAATGAGGCAAATTCCTTCAAGTGCTTGCTAAACACAAGTCTAACTACAACATGTCAGATGACACACCTTCTGCCTTAGGCCTGAAAGGGAAATCACTAGAAATAGACTAAAATTGTGTAAAACTGGGTGGGTGCTTGGTCTAGAGGGCTGTCTACTGGATTTCACAGGGATTAAAACTGAAAAGGACAGATTTGCTGATGGTGTTAATTAAAGTATTTGATTCTTCAAACATTGCCTCAATCTCTCTTGGTTCTCCCCCTCCCCCCCACCATATATGTGTCTCTGTCTCTTTCTCTTTGTGTGTGTCTCTTTCTCTGTGTGTGTCCCTGTCTCTCTGCCTGTGTGTGTGTGTGAAATATATAAACTAGTTTCTGTCACTCATTTTATTGTATTTTTTGGTGGGAGGGGGAAAGGGAAACCTCCCAGTTGGTATCTATGTCTCTCTCTCTCTCTCTCTCTCTCTCTCTCTCTCCATATATATATATATATATATATATATATATATATATAAAATGTGTGTGTATAACATAGATTTGTGGATACCATACCCACAGATGTATATATGTGTCATGTTTTTTGCCAAAATAGAGAGAAAATAAAAACAAGGCATTGACCGAGATCATTCCTGGAGATAGGGGCGTAACTCAAAACACATTTCCACCCAAAACTTCTCTACAGATCTAATAACATCTAAGAAAGATCACCTCATAGTCAACTAAACTTTATGGCAGAAAAATATTACCTTCAAATGCAAATATCCAGAGGGTTCTAAATGACAGACAAGGAGAAATTAGGGCCATTCTGACACATTCAACTTGCTTGAGGTTAACTGGTCTGCTTTCCTTGAGGCATTATCAGACTTCACCCTTTAAGAACCTGAGCTTTGAATGATAAGAATTCAAGGGAAAAGCTACATGTATTTATAAAACTGGGAATAGGAACCATGATTTAATTGGTATAAGAAATTCCAGAATGAGAAAATTCCCTCTACCAATGAAGACCTTTTAAGACTTCAACTTAAAGTCTTAGTTTCCTAGAGCACTGAGAAGTCAAATGACTTGATCAGGGACACACAACTACCATGTGTCAGGCATTTTCAACTATGATACTATGTTTCAGATTTTCTACATCCAACAGTGGCTCAGTATCTCCTGCTTTACTCTTTCTGATTTATAAGACACAGTATTGAAAGAAAAAATAACTTAGGAGCATGACAAATGTCCTTTCATTTGAAATGAGATAATTTAGGTAACGCAATTTGTTAACTTTAAATGTATATGTCAGTTGTTCTCAGTAGCAATAAGGTTTCAGCTCCCTCTTTTCTCTCTCTGTTGATCCTTCTTTTTCAGTTTTAGCCTGAACCACTAGCCTCACTATGATCTGATTTTTTAAAGTCTCTGACAGTACAATTTCTGGCACTGTCTTCTTCCTTTTCGCTTTCTTCTTAGAGGAAAAAAGGAGGAATTCATTTCTAGAGCAAGGTAAGTATCTATCCCTTAAAAGAAAGACAATTTAGTGTAGTGGATAGAGCTCAGACTCTGAAATCAGATAAAACTGTATTCAAAAGCCCTATCTACCACTTCAGCACAAATTACTACCCTTTTCTGGATATCAGTTTTCTTACCTGCTTCTGTTAAAATCCCATGATTCCTCCAAAACTCAGATGAAGTAACATCTCCTATAAGAGGCTTTTCCTGATTCCTCCCATATGTTAGTGATCCCTATACACTTTGTATTATATATATATATGTATACATATACATATATGTATTTATGACTATATGTGCACATGTGCATGTTTCCCCCATAGAATGTGAGCTCCTTGGAGGCAGAAGTGATTTCACTTTGTCTTTGTGCCCTCAGTGTTTAGGACATGATGGGAACCTGACAAATAATTATTGGTTGACTGAACAATTGATAAAATGGTTGGATCAAAACTCTCTAAAGTTCAATTCAAGGAGTCTTAATCTGGACTTCATAGACTCTGAGGGGCTTCCTGGATAGATTTCCAGGGGTTCATAAACTTGAATGAGAAAAAAAAACCTTACATCTTTATTTGAACTAACTTCTAAGTAAAATTACAATCACTTTCAATTAATCAAAAAACATTTTTGATTACCTTTGGGAACCCACTGGCTTCACTAGATGCGGTGAGGACCAGTAGCCAGAACTGTTCTGTGAAGTTTAGATTCAGTCAAAGGGCTGCACTTGAGGACCAAAAGGAATGGAGGTGGCCTCAGGCTCCCTACCCTTGGGGACCTAAAATTTGGTAATCTAATTTAATGCTTTTGTATCTACTCTGAAAGGCTCAGGGAGATTGGTAAACCAGCTCGTTTCCCAAGTGAAGAATCCCTGAGAATCTAGGATTAGATTTGGACCCATGACAGAGGGTAGACAGGTTTGAGGTCTCTCCCCAGCCCCTAGGTTTCCAAACCACTAAGTTCTGGAGCCCTAGTTTAGAGAAAGCTGCTTTTATAGATTACAGTCCTGATTTAGGAGTATGTAGTATTCTCTCTCCCTTTCCCTTCCACTCTTCTCCACTTCTCACTCCACTGTTTCTATTTACCTTGCAATAACTGCAATATATATAAAAGCACTCTTCTTTCTGAGTTTATTAACAAGATAGTAAAGGACTTGGGAAACAAAATAGAAAGCAATCAAAGGTGTTCACTTTCATGCTAATGAAACCCTCTATGGATTGCCAGCAGACATGGCTGAGTGTAAATCTATTTATACCTAGAACAAATAGCATGTAATTAATTACTAAGGCAGGGTTGTGGGAGAGAGGGGAATTTTTAAAAAGAATTTAATACCTTTCACGGAGACCACCTATTTTTAATAAATTAACTAATCATATCATGAAAGGTAAATATGCAAACACATACATGTTAGAGTTATTTGTGATATAGAGACAAAGAGAAACGTAAGACCACTGAGTGTCTGGTCAAGGGGATAAACAAGGCATCTAGAAACCACTTATTTGGTCAGGGATCAGGTAAGCAGTAAATTGACTTTTTTTAAGGATCATAGATATAAAGCTGGAAGGGATGATTCTAATCTAGGTCTCCAAGTCCAAATGCAGAACCCTTTCACTGTATCACAGGGAGGTATCACTGTTGATCTAACAAGACCTCAAGAGTGAAATACCCAAGCGACAATTTCTCAGAGAAACAGCATAAGATCCATTTCTCACAAATAGTGTGCATTGTTTTAATTAGGAGACAAAACCAATGCCTTTTTATTATAATATTTGGTCATATATTTAATACTATTGATACATTTTATCTTCATTTAGCCATGTGCCAATTAAAAGTAAAGCAAACCAAACAAATCCAAAGATCTCACTGAATCCCTCAATCAGTTTCTTAAGAAAGATTATCATATTTAACCAGGTTCTATAAGAATTGGGAGACACACCAGAAGTCACCACTGGATGAAAAGGAATGAACCTTCAGTCCAGAAAATGTTTAAGGCTAACTTTGGAGAGAGCGGTCTTCTATGTAGGAGTTCAAAAATAACTAGAAGTTTTTCATTTTCTCAGTAGATACTTTGCCTTGGCCTCTGTGGTGGTGGCGGCGATGGTAGTGGCGATGGCGGTGGTGGCGGTGGTGATGGTGGTGGTGGCGGTGGTGATGGCGGTGGTGGCGGTGCTGATGGCGGTGGTGGTGGTGGTGATGGTGGTGATGGCGGTGGTGGTGGTGGTGGTGATGGTGGTGGTGGTAGTGGTGGTGGTGGTGGCAGTAATGATTGGTTCTACTCAAAGAGATTCCAGCATCTCATATTATGAGTCCTGTCATTACATTTTCATTACTTAAATTTTACTCAACATTATTTTAAAATATATATTAATATTTGTGAATATAAACTACAGTTATTTATACTTTACATGAAATAGAGACTATTCATTGTTGCCAGAAGGCAAAAAGATAAATTTATTAAGGAAGCACATGCTATGATGAATGAAATTCTTACACTCATAGTTGTTGAAACCGAAGAGAATTTTCCCCCTGTTTTTCTGAGGGATCAAATGTTGCCTTTTTTTTTTTTTTAATTTGGCAGCTTGCTTGCAAGTTTTATGAAACAGGACAGTAGGAATTTGCATAAATGATGAAACAAGTAGCCAGAATGTTTTCTACATGTCCTCCTTTTTCATACCCTCTACCATTGCCTCTCCTTTGCTCTCCATCATTTATTTCAGCCTGCATTTCCAAAATCCATAGCACTTTTCTCCTCCACTTCCAACCCCACCTAGTACTTCAAACCAACAAACTTTATTTGCAATAACAACTAAGTTCTAAGAGATTTGTAGACAGTCCCTCTGTTCTCAGGAATATTCTTGGAACTTGAACTATCACTTTTTCTAGGCTGAAATGATTATTAATGAGGTGGTACTTGAGGTGATAAAGTACTGGCCTTGCAGTCAGGAAGGCCTGAGTTCAAATCCAGCCTCAGAAACTTCCTAGCTGTGTGATCTTGGGCAAGTCACTTACCCTTTGTTTTCCACTGGAGAAGGAAATGGCAAACCATTCCAGTATCTTTGCCAAGCAAACACCAAGGTCAGAGGTCTTTAGGGTCGTAAAGAGTTGGACAAGACTCAACAACAACAACTTAGAAATAAATGAGTTTCTTTTTGGGTCATTTAAATAGTAACAGTGAGGGGGAAATTTTCATAATTCAAGCATATCTTTGATCAAGCAATGGGATCTTTAAATATTCATGCGTTACTTAGACACAATAAAATGACAAATATAACATCAGAAAGATGCACAAGTATTTACCCTAACATAGTTTAGATGCAAATCTAAAATTGGCTTTAAGGTTACATCAATATATGTGTATCTTGGAAACAAAACATATCCTAAAAAAATCCAAATTAAAAAAAAAAGCTTGGTTTTAAAGATTAATTATTAATGCATATTCAGCAGAAGATACATTGCTATGTCAAATGTTATGAACTGAGCTGTCTTTAGATAATACTGAAAATTTGAAATATACATTAAAAGAATGAAATGATGTAGAAGATATGACTAGGAACCAAGTGCTAGATCCATTTGTTCATGCTAACTGATTTCTAAAGTACCTTTCAAACCCTAAATCCTTCTTTCTACGTACTATGGAATTAATGGTATAATGCTAGTAGTTTCATCATTAGATGATGAAGTGGAAATGGCGGTGACTGATAGATGAAGTCTAATGAAATTCCTAACAGTAAATGTTGGTGGATGTGCAGAAATACTGTCTATGAAACAAAATAACTAGACAAATACTATATTAAATTGGGTGTCTTAAGTCCTGTAGTTCTTAGAAACAGGAAGCTGAAATGATTAACTTCTTGAAATTTCTTTGTCTGAAAGGAAGAAATGGAAAGGTCCTTTTTTTTCTTTATAGTGGCCCCTGTCCTTTTATGTAATGCAGTAACAATACCTTTGATTTTTACTGTGCCTCTCTTTAAAAAAAAAAATCGACAGGCTCTCCATGGTTATTTTTATGTGTAAACCTTTAACATCCTTCTGAGGTAGGGACAAGCTAGTACTTCTTTTATTCATTTAAAAAATGAGGTTGAGGCAGAGGATGTTTAAGTTGCTTGCTCAAGGTCACAAGGTTAGATAGAGGCAGAGTTAGGACAAAAATCTAAGTCACCTAACATCTGGGCAAAATACTCTTTCCCATATGTTATGCCAGTTTCCTATATGGTGTGCTCAATATATCCTGGTGATTTTTGTTCAGGCAAAGTCTAGACTGATTCAGTGCATACTACTATCACTAATTTGAAACCTCCAATTCCTGGCCATTTCCAGGATCACAAGGGAACTTTGGGACTGTCAAGGGAGTGTGAATCTCAGTTTGTTTCCAGAGACTTATTGGAAGTGCTGACTCAGCTGCTATCAAGGGATCTAGAATTCAAATGGATTCCCGAAAATTCTTTCCAGGTAGATCCTTTCTCCAAAAGAAAGGAAGAAAATCAATTCACATTCACTTGGAATCCTCCACCCCATTCATTCCTTAAAAGCTGTTTATTGAGTTACTACTATAGGCAAGGCACTGTATTAGGCACTGGGTCACTTGTGAGTTATAGTTCAGTGACAACCTAAGTCATAGTAGCCTCACAGGGCTCTATAATTAATCAGTATATATTACAATATTCTTCTGACCAGAAGGGCCCCCAAATATTATAGAACAGGAAATAAAAATGAATGTTCCTCATCACATCATTCTGTTACTGAAGGGTAAGTGGAAATTAGTGTCTCACTAATCAAGCAAGGACACCTAGATGCAATGTATTCTAAAATGTTGGGGATTCTAGTCTAATGAGTTTGAACATTTAAAGTTATTAAAGATTTGAACTAAAATTCCCCATTACATGAAATGTATGAGTCCTGGTCAGTTCATGAAAAAAGCCAAATATTGTTAAACATGTAAAGCCATTTTGAAGATTCATTGGAACATATGTGTATAATATTTTTTAAATAACCTATTTTAGCCTCATTGGCCTTCTGTCTGACATGAATCAAGCTTGATGAGATGCAACAGGTACAAATGAAGAACTAGGAAGTCAGTCTCAGAATAGGTTTCGATAGACCTCTAAGTTGTTGATTTAAGAAAGTGAGATAATGACTATAAACTTTTCCAGTGTGTCTACATACACACATGTCCTTACATATATGTAAAGCTACATAAAAGTAAATTCAGGTATAGATGAGCATGAACAAATAAACATATATAAATGCACCCAGAATCTGAGCAATAGTGGTACATGTATAAATAAATAAAAGAACAAAATGCAAATAAATACAGAAGTGTTGTCACATAATTTTATGTGGAAACAATGCAAAAAAAATCTATGAAATTTAGATCTCCAAGTAAGCATTTAGAAGAAACAAAGAACCTAGAGATAAACAGATCTCACATGATTGTATTCAAGATACTGAATTTAAGGATGGTAAATGAGTGAGCTGAACTTCATCTAAGAATTAGGTAGAACCAAGCCATTTTTCAATTTTCTTCCTAAGGGTTAGAAGGAAATTCTACAAAATCTCCACTATGATATTCGTGAACTTTTGGTAGCATAGAAACTATCAGATTAAAAATAGATGTGGACTTTTTTAGATACAGAAGTGCCATACAAAGAGCTTTGAGCAACATTTCCAACAAATAAGTTTCATTAAAATGAATCTTAGTATAAATATATTATAGGGTGTTGATAATCTGGACAATGCACACATCTGTGTCATTAAATACATTGGTACTCTGTCTTCAATTCCTGTCCTGCACCTCCTACAAGTCATTATATTATTGCATCCTTATGATAAATGTCAGTGTTCAAAAGTCTGTTAATAGAATACTGGTCAGGATATCATGCAGACATCTTGCATAAATACATAAAGAATAACATACTACCATCTGTAGCTTCAGATTGGTAAGCATTAAGACTCATCTCATTCCAAAATACTGAAACATGGAATAAATACTCTTTTCCTACATAACATGTATTATATTCATTGTTCCTTTCGGGGCTTTTTTTTTTTTTTTTTTTGCATTTTTTTTTAAAGGACATCAGGTTCCAAGGTACATCAATCCCTCCCTCCCCCCATACACTAGTAATTAGTTTTAGTAAGTTCTTATAAAATCAGGAATATGTGCAAAGCTATTTGTCTGTTTTTCTCTCTCTTCACATATGAAGTTTATCACTAATTACAACAAAAGTATCAACAAACGAAACACAAGTTTCTAGTGTTCTTTCTGAGAAACTTATAATACAGACCCTTGATAAGTGAAAAAATTGTCATAGTAATGGCAAATAGTACCGTTTGAATATTGGCACTGTGCAAATTCCTACTTTTATTACGTAATTGGATTATTATGATCTGGGAGCCTATTTTCCAGTATAACACATTGACTAAATTTCCTTTTTTGTCCCCCTCAAAGGTGGTTTGGTTAGGTTAGCAATATGGGAAATGAAGAGGAATCTCATTACTTACCACTTTTGAGAAATTCAATACATAAGGTAACTTCTTATTAATATCTTTAAAATGACTGTTTAAATTTTTAAATAGGAAAAGCGGGTGGGGGCTGTGTATGAAACACGTAACCATATTCTGCTTTCATATATCTGATTATCTTCCAGGTAGGGGCCAAATTAAGCTGCTGTGTTCCAGTGTAAGGCTTTTTAAGCCCACTTACCGTAGCTGAAATAATTGTGTCCACATAAGTAACATGAAGACTAGCTGCTTGCGTAGTCGTGGACCTCACCCCACGCCGAGGCTCTCCAGAAAGAACTGTTGCCAATGAGGAGACTCAGCTTGCTGTGAATGGCCACTAGGTGCCTACGTTGTCTTTCTTAGACGATCTTATGTGCATGCGCACCCACCGCCCACCCACTCAATCACTACGCCTGGTCCGAGCGTACCTGAGAAAGTACAGAGATTACCTGACCCAGCTAAAATCTCATTTCCCACGTCCCTTATAAATCACATACATACAAGTGCTTTATAAATCACATAAATTGCGTGGCATGCTCACATTCCAGTAGGGCCAAGAGTAGAGAGGTCTGACCCTCACCTTTTTTTCTGAACTTCATCCTCCTTCACTCCCCCCATCTCTTCGATTGAACCACCACCCCCGCCCACCCACACAGGAGCTGGAAAAATGGCCCTGAAGGGCGTCACTTTCCTTCCTTCTTTCTAACCCCTCTGATACCAGAGGGGATATGAGGAAGGATTTAGTGCGTGCCCGTGTGTGTCTGCGTGTATGGGGTAGGCAGGGGACTCTTGTATGCCTGGGTTCCTTGTACTCAGTCTAGGGAATTTCCAAAGGCATCCTGGATTTCTGCCATTCTGTTCTTCGTTCTTTTATTAAGTTCCCATCCAAAAGGACTGTAAGGTAGCGGGGCACCCGGAGTAGACGTGATGTAAATACACCAGCTAGGCTGAAGATGATAGACCGAAGGGCAGGGCAGAGGTAGTAAAAAGAAGGGGGGGGGGGGGCTACGCATGCCAGCATCGCCCACCTGGACAGTGGACTTACTTCAGAGGAGATGGAAAGGTGAGGGAAGTGAAAAGAGCACATGGGAAAACAGTTTTCCTCTGAACCTTGGGGGGGGCGCTGGGAGGGGTGGGTAGGGGTTTCAGAACCCCCCAGGACTATGCCGGGGGTTCTAAGAGGCGAGCAGCTGGTTAGTTACGTGTTGTTCCTCCGGCTACCAGCAGCGGCCGTAGCCCGGCCCCGGGGGATACCGCCTCCTCCACCACCGCCTCCTCCTCCCCCAGCCCCGCCGCCGCCCCCGCCTCCGGCCGAGGCGGCTGCAGCCGAGCCCCCGGCCGCCCCTTCGGGCCGGTACTTGAGCCAGCAGATCACCCAAGTGACGACGACCGAGAACAAGGCCAGGATGCTGGCCACCGAGAGGCAGATGGGCCCCACGGGCGACGGCGCCGGCGAGCCGCCCGGTGTAGTGCCGGGGGCTGCCCCGGACACGCCGCCCCCGCCGCCGTAGTGGTTCACGAAGATGAGGCCGGTGAAGAGCAGTACTACCATGGAAAGGAAGGAGAAGACCACGCACACGCAGCCCGCTGTCAGCGCCGCCCGCTTGCAGTTCTGGCAGCTCTCGTACCCGCCCCCTCCCGCCGGCCCCGAGGAGGAAGCCGGGCCGCCGCGGCCGAGGGGCACCGGGGCCGGGGCTGGGGCCGCGCCGGACGCCGGAGCTGCGGCCGCCCCGCCGGCGGGCTCCTCCCGCTGCCGCGGCGGTGGGGCCGGGTGGGGATGGGCGTGGTGGGGATGGTGGTGGTGGCCGTGGGGGGGATCGTGCGGGGCTTGGGGCGGCTGGGTGTCCCCCTGGAGCCGGGATGCGGGCAGCGGCGGGAGGCTGTCCTGGGGCAGCGGATCCTGCGCAGCGCGCAGGTAGAGCGGGAAGGCCTCGGAGAACTTGGTGTTGTTGGGCAGGCTGTGCACGCGACTGTCGGGCAGGGCCGTGCGGTGGCGGCACACCGGGCACGCGATGCCCCCGAGGCCCGAGGAGCTGGGGCCCGGACTTTGGGGCCCAGCCCCCGCTTCAGCAGCCTCCGCTGGCCCGGGGCGCCAGGGCGGAGGGGCGGGGGGTGGCCGCTGCTGCTGCCGCTGCTGCTGCTGCTGCTGCTCCCGCTCCCGCTCCTGCTGGGCAGCTCCGCGGACTTGCAGCTGGCTCAGGCACTCCTGGCAGAAGGTGTGCAGGCATTCCAGAAGCTTGGGGGCCCTCCGGTCCAGGTCGAAATAGTTGTAGCAGATCTTGCACTCGTAGTCCTCATCCTGGCAGGTCACGGCCGCCGCTGCCCCTTCCCCTCTTTTTCCTCCTCCTTCCCCATCTCCTCCTTCTTCCTCTGCCGCCGCCGCCGCCCCTGCTGCAGGGTGGTTGCTGCTATTGCTACTGCCGCCGCTGCTGCTGCTGCTCTCGTGCCTCCCGCTGCCGCCCCTGCCGCTGCTGGCCGCCGTCGCCAATTCTGCCATGGCATGATCTTCTCATCTGGGGATAAGGTGAGAGATCCTTCCTCCCCCTTCTCTTGGCTTCTCCAGCACCGCCGGCTGATGTACCTCTTGGTCCCGAAGAGATGCTTTCCCCCCCTTAACAAAAATAAAAAAATAAATCTCTCCCTTTGGCTGCTGTCACCTCTCTGTGGATGCGCTGCTGGGATGGGTGGGGGGGAGGAGATCTCTACCTCTTCGCCGTCCCCCCCTTTCCTTTCGTGAGCCCTCCTTCCTAGTGCATCTCTCACTCGGATTGTTAGGGCTTGTTTGGATTTTGTTTAGGGGGCTTTGGAGTGCGGGAGGAGGAGGCGCCCAAGTGGCACAGGGGACGGGGCTACCTATTTTCCGCTCTGGCACACCCTCCCCAGTTTCGCGAACCTGCTCCAGCTTTTTCTTCTTCCTTCTTTATCCTAATCAGTCTAGGAATCGCTCCTGGACGCTTCCTCTTCCCACCCCAGCGGGAGCTGGCCGCCAGTGATGTAATGCAGGACTCAGGCTCGAGCGAGGGAGAGACAGAAGCAATAGCAGCCCCAGCCGCCGCTCCTGGACTTGGTGAAAATCTGTGATCTCATTTCTGTGTTCAAGGGCGAAAGCCCGTGATCACAAGGCAAGTTAGCCTTTATACTTTAATTAGGTGAGCCAAGACCGAGCTCTCCACTTTACCAATTCTGTCCTTTCTCACAGAGTAAGAGCAGAATAAGATTACTGGAACCATATTTTAGATAAATGTTGGTGTTCTGCAGTATCTATTTTTAGGTTTCAATAGCTTCTTCAGATTTAAGACACTCCTGAGCACATAGATATGTGTTTTGTGATTTTGAGTGAGCACATCAGAGGTATAGATTGACGTATTATTCTTCTAAATCTTTTTTTTTTTCACATTGCACTGTAGTGAGAGGCAAAAGAAGCAACCTTTGACCAAGTTTAGGTGCTGGCTGTTGCCTTTCACCTCCAAATTTAAGATTCTGGCCTCAACTTTGGCCCATCAATTTTTCACTTAATCTTACATTTTTGAACATTTGGAGTGTTTTAGAAGGAATATTTCATAGCAATAGCTAGTCAGTTTGTGTATTACGTAGGTAATTATATTTATTACTGACCAGGAAATCTTTTCTGTCATCCTTCTGGATAAGCTGAATAAAACCCTAGAGGAAGGTCTTAGCCAATGAAAGGGAGCCAATCAGGAGCAAGAAAAAGGCAAAGCAGCAGACCTGAAATTGAGGGCAAGCCGAAGCTAATAAGAGAAACCAGGAAATCATTGGATATATACAGGACACCAGGAAAAGAAAAACGCCCAACAGCCATTGAAATGTTTTTTGTACATTTTCTAATATTCCTAAAATTTTAATTTTTCTAAAATTTTCTTTTTCCTAATTAATCATCTTGTACATTATTTTATTATGTGAACAGAAATTACTAGATTAGATGGAATGTTATCTCCTCGCTGTCCCCCAAAAGTCTTGAACCAAGGTACTTTTAAACATCAGTTAGAAAGCTCTTTTCCAATTTTTCCACTATAGAATTCATCCTTTGGGTTAATGCCCCAATATTTTAAGATGGACTACTCAGTGACTGTGAAATTTTACATGGTGGGGTTTTGGAGCTTGGGATATTAAAAAAAAAAAAGGATCATAAGACCAAGTCTTGTAGTGCATCCCCCCCACCATATGTTCTAAATGATAGGAATATACATTCCTGTCATTTGTGCTCTCTCGGTTGTATCCTTTTGCAGAGCTTAGACATTGCAGTCTTTGACTTGCTTTACTCCTTCAGGTTTAGCATTCCCTTGTGCAGGAGGAGAAGTAAAACCAGCATAAAAAAGAAAGCATTAGTTTGGGGAAAGGGAAGCACAAGAGGAACAGCTATTGGGATTTCGGACATTTCTTACCCCTCATAATATTCATCCATCTCCCACACTGAAACTCTAGGTCTAAAGCCATTGAGGTTTTTTAATGAAGTCACCTATCTCTTTCTAGTTATGTTTGTCTTTTCACTCCAAGTCCCTCTACTAACAATCAGCAAGGATTTATTTAGTGCATGTTATATGCCAGGCACTATGATAGGTACTGGGGCTATGCAGGAAGAGAGGAAAGGAAATAAGCATTTATACAGTGTCTATAAAGCAGTTCAGTGATGCAGTGGTTAAATCACAGGCAAATCTGAGTTCAAATCTGACCTCAGATACTATTTTGTGTGACCCTGGGCAAGTTAAGTTCGTCTTTTTTGCCTCAGTTTCCTCATCTGTAAAATGAACTGGAGAAGGAAATGGCAAACCACTCCATTACTTTTGCCAAAAAAAACCCAAGTAGGGCCATGAAGAATCAGACTACTGAAGTGACTGAACAGCAATATAATGTCTATAAGGTACCATGCACTGTTTTGCTAAGCATTCATCCTGGGAGGTAGGTGCTATTGTTATTCCCATTTTACAGTTGAGGAAACTGAGCCAGAATGGCTAGGTAACTTGTCCAAGGTCACACGGCTAAGTGTCTGAGGCCAGATTTTAAACTCAGATCTTCCTGACTTTAGGCTCAACAGTCAATCCACTTTGCTACCTAGCTGCTTCCAGGCAAAGACAAAAATGGGAAAAGATGAAGATGAAAGTGTCCCTGCCCTCCTGGAACTTTTATTCTCTATGACTTCATGACTTAATGAGTTGGTATGTTCAGATAATTCATAACTATGAGGCCAGCTTTAGAGAGGATGAACCTTTCTAAATACTTAGCTAGACTGGCCTTCAGCAGTGTTTTCTCCTTCATGAGTTTGTGCACAAAGTCTTTCCAGATGATTTTTTTTCTGACTCTCCAGAACTTGTATTTAGCCAGCATAGCCCTTAAGAACCCAAGTTCACTTCCATACCATGATGGGGCTTGGACTTTGACCAGAGACCACTTTGTCCTTAAGTATTATCTCCTGCATGTCCTTTATGCTATCTATATCATAGGGCAATCTCCTCTCAAAAATTCAAGACAACCTTTTTAAGCATGTCTTTGGTATTTGTCTTAAAATGCTGATATTAATTTACTATTTTTCAATAGTTTCTATAACTTTTCCAAAGGGATTCTATCCAGTGCACCAGGGGATTTTTTTTTAAGATCTCTTGACATTTCAGAAATACAAATTAGGACATCAGTTTAGATACAGATTTAGGACATCGGTTATTCTTTGTTTTAGATACATGACTGGCCAATCTTTTTCAAGAATCAAGTCTTTGATGGTATCCTTTTTGCTTCACTTTCTAATTCATTTTTAGTAATATATGGCAACCTGTTCACACCTGTGACTTTCCACTGCACCACTCATTTTTGATGATAGATGACTCTCATCCCTATAGCATCACCTGAATAATAGCATGGATAGACAGAGGCAGCATGGTGCAGTGGATACAGTCCAGAACTTGGAGCCTGACAAACTTGGTTTTGAATCCTGCCTCTGACAATTGCCAGAAGACCTTGGATAAGTCATTTATCCTCCCCCAGCCTCAGTTTTCTTATCTGTGAAATGAGAGAGTTAAACTACTCCAGAGCTCTCACACACACAGTGAGAGAATGCATGTGACCCACAAAACTTGAAAGTGGATTGAAATTTAATTGGTAAATACTTAACAAAATATATAAAAATACAACAAAACATAGGCAATGTTAATATGTTTTTCTAAGTTGATGTTAGCCTATAGGAATGATTGTGTTTAATGGCCCCTTTTTGATCTGAACTTACGAGACTAGATCAGCTGTTTTAAATCTCTCAGTTCTACAGACATGATGCTATGATACGTAATTGAAAGAATCCAAAAGAGCACAAAAATGTGGATGGTTTGTCATCTACATCTTTGGAAGATATAACCACATTGAGAAGGTCACAGCTGTAACAAAATATTTTGATAAAGAGGTAAGAGAAACAGTATCTCCCCCATGAAAATTCCACAAGAATCATTGCTCTATATTTTATTTTTAGCCCTATAAAGTGTACTTAAGAGGACTGCAAACCTGAAGCAAAGAATACAATGTTCACATGGTGTTCACCCCAGCTTTATGGGTCACAGCAATTTTTCATGTTGCAACAGCATCTTCTCTAGAGAGTAAAGAAAATAGACGACAGGTAGTTTGGAAATGGTCAAAGTGATATTTTCTGTCATCTTTCTATAGCTGGGGGAGGAGTGAATGAACAGGAATCTTTCTTAAAATCTTAATTTAAAACTTAATTTAAATTTAATTTTAATCTAAATTAAATTTAAATTATATTTTAAAAAAATCTTAATTTGAACAAATGTCCACAGATATTTCTGTATAGAAAGAATAGGAAAAGTGACGTGTATGAAACTGTAAATTTCTCTTGGAATGGAATTTTTTTTTAACAGAATATGTATCTAGGTAAACCTAGAGCAAATACATGACATAACGGACAGAATGCTGGGCCTGCAGTCAGGAAAATTCAACTTCCTGAGTTCTTGCCTGCCCTTAGATACTTAGCAGCTGTGTGACCCTTAGCAAGTCACTTAGCCCTGTTTTCCCTATCTGTAAAATGAGCTGGAGAAGGAAATGGCAAATCATTCTATTATCTCTGCTGAGAAAACCCCAAATGAGGTCATACAGCATGGGACACAACTGAAACAACTGAACAAGAAAAACCTAGGGTTGGCCCATACTTGTAGATCACCCTACAACTTGTCCCGATATGTAATCTTATTACTTAAACTTCTAAATAACCTAAGGTTGTTTTTCATTATTTTCTTGATAGTGAATAAAGACTACAGTTTCTTTTAAATTAATCAATTGGTTTGAACTCATTAAATATTATTTAATATTATTAATACAAATTAATAAAATATTATTTGAAATGAAAATGTTCTTATCCAATAGCCATTATTTATATTTCTCTATTAAAACCCTTAATTTCCTTTGTTTAATTGAACAATGAATTTACTGAATATACAATTTGTTGACAAATGCAATCAATAATAAAACAAAGATAATTATATATAACATTTTAGTGATGAGAAATATTACTCTAGTCACCTAAAACCTTCACTTGGCAGCAAATGATTTTTCTTCATTTCTGTAAAATACCAGACAGGTGACTTCCATACATATATATATATATATATATATATACATATACATATACATATACATGCATACATATATACATATATACATATATATATACATATATATATATATATATATATATATGTAATCTCTCAGGAAATAAGTCACGAGTCCTTTTTTCTTTATTCTTTCTTCAACCATCACAGGAAACTATCTAGAATGCACTGCTAGCTCCTCTAAAACCTTAATAGGATTTTTAAAAAGTGTTTTATATCTATAAGCTCAGTCAGTAAAATGTTATAAACAAAGGTGTTTCTTCTCCCTTTTGGTCTCTGTCTTCTCCACAGTTTCCTCATAAATTGAAATTAGTTCCATCACACTATCTTCCTAGGGAGAACAGCTCATAGCCAGGAGTTGAAATAAACCTTCCAAATTGTCTTTTCTGTAACATCCCATTTAATTTTTAAAGATACAATAACAATATCTGTAATCTCAAGGGGAAAGCTTAGTGAAACTAGTGTTACATACATATTAAACTTAACATGGTAGTAACAAATTTGCCTCTCTCGTCCAAATACTCTTTTGACTTTCCTTCTGCTCTTTTCTGCATTTTGAACATTTTATTAACAGTTCCACCTTCTTTCTTTCATTTCTTCCTTTCTTTCTTTCCATTTCTTTGTTCCTTCATTCTTTCCAACCTTCCTTTGTTCCTTCCCTTACTTCCTCACTCTCTCACTCCCTTCCCTTCTTCTTTCCTTTCTTTTTTCTTTCTCTTTTTCTTTCTTATCATTATCCTATCTGCATGCTTACAAATTGACACCTCCCACACACAAATAGAAGCCTTTTGTTGTAACAAACATCTCATCTGAACATGTATGTCTCTTTCTGTACCCACAGTAAATCACCTCCCAGCCAAAAGATGGGAAGCAGGCATCATCAGTTTCATGCTTCAATATTAATCCAATCTTCTTGAATTATGACTAGTGACCACATCAACCTTAAGTTTTTCCAAGTTGTTTTCATTAATAAAATTATGCGTTTTGTACAAATTATTCTCCTGATTCTGGACAGAAATCTTTTCAAGGTAGAGATGGACTTGAGACTAACCACTTTAGGATGACCTCTCAGATTACTTTTATACATTAAAAGATTAGGGCTCCCTAAAGATTATAATTGTAGTCAGCGGTCATTTGATTGTTCTGAGGCTGTTTTAGGATTTTGTTACCTCCTTTCCTACTTAATGTGATTATTTTGACTGTTTCCCCTTGACATCCACATTGGACTTTTGTCTGAAAATAGAGAATTAAAGTCTCGAAAAACTAAATTTTGACTTCCTAAAATTCTATTTTTCCATTTTAATAGTATGTTCTATTTTCCAGCTCCTAGTCTTCAAAAAAAGTGTGTTTATTACTCCGTAGTATATAAAACACTCCCTATTCAACTTACCCATTAAAATCTAATCAAATAATTAAATTACTTAGTTGAGTTTTAACACGTTTTAGTGGCAAGGAGGGGAAACACTTCACATGCAATGAAATCGCAATTTATGAGCTCACTTTATTTGAGAATAGGAAATGAAAAATTGAACATCTAAGGAAGAGCACAATTATCCAGATTATGACATGCAAAGATGATCTGTAAAGTTTATTTATCAATATATACATATATTCATAAATATATACACAAGGTAGATTGCAATATATAACAAATAAGGAACTGGGTAAACTGGAGTAAAAGATGTCTTCAGAGAATATAAAAAGATTGAAAAAAGATAGTCTGTTTATGTGGCAAAAGTGAGGGGTAACAAGCAAACAGCCCACGGATCCTTTTGCTATCAGGAGAAATCAAGGAAGGAAAGCCTGCAGCGTACTGAGTGAACTCCCTGAGGTGGAGGAAACAGACAAGAGGATGTTCAGGCAAGGATGAGTTGTTACTTGCCATGTTGGAGGAAACATACATTTGTGAGATTAAAGAACCATTTGTGAGTAAAGCACATTGGGATTCATTTGGTATATACTTTGCTAATTGTGATTTATCTTTGGAACAGTGAAATAACTGGTTGATTTATATTAAGGCAATGGTGATTCATATTAAGGAAGGTTACAGAGGAGTTTGGGATGGTACCCCCAAGAAATGTTTATAAGATTTGAATGTTAATGGGGAGAAGCTCATCATGACAACAGAGTATCTCTCTTAAGGAGAGTACCCTGACTTGTTTCCTCACTGCCATGGAATGAAATCACAAATGGGGTCTGGTATGTTTTCTGGGTTCATTTATCTGCTTAACTGTTTCAGTGATAGAAATACTACTAGTGTTGAAAAAAATGCAAACTATAAGGGATTGGTCATGCATTGATCCAAACATGTATGCTTGTTGTCATACAGTAGTAATAAATAGCTCCCTTTTATAAAATGACATAGAAAAGAAAATATCTACCTCTACATTGAATCTTACTCATAAATCTATTTTGAAAAGTTGAAAGGATAGGCTGTAGTCAGAAAAATTCTTGATGGAAACTAATCTATGTAGACTATTTCATCAAATGATCAAGTCATTTAGTCATCAAACACCAAGTTCAGTTTTATTTAGTTAACATTGTATAATACATCAAAAAATTCTGAGGACTATATGTTGAAATTAATTTACCTGCAAGTACTTGCTAAGAAAGTTCATCCATTTCAATGCCCAATATTGTTTGTAAGAAATAATTTACTTAAACAACAAAAAGATCCACCATTTTAAAAAATATACCTCTGTGACACTGGGAAGATACACTATGGAGGATTCATGAAAATAGGTCAACATAAAGGATTGGTCAAAGGCATTCTGGAAGGCAATTTGGAAATGTGCCTTTAAAATGTCCACATCTATTCACCCAGAGTTTCCACTATTTGGCATATACCCTAAGGACATCAAAGACTAGAGGAAAGGTCCCTAATTCAATGATAAACAAGCTCTTACCACAGCTAGGTGGTGCAGTAGGTAAAGTGCCAGGCCTGGAGTCAGGAAGACTCATTTTTATGAATTCAAATATGACCTAAGAATACTTACTGTGTGACCCCGAACAAGTCACTTAACACTGTTTGCCTCAGTTCTCCTCTATAAAATTATCTAGAAAAGGAAATGATAAACCACTCTGGAATCTTTGCCAAGAATACTCCAAATGGAGTCACAAAGAGTCTGGCACGATTAAGAAATGACTTAACTGATGTCAGTTACACCTTCCGCATTTCAGCGATTCTGAAACTCTGCCATCATTTAAACCCCAGTTTCTGCTCCCTACATCCCCAGATCCCTTATGTCAATCCCACTCAAGCCTCCAGTACCCCTTCAATGTCTCATTCTAAGGCTATGTGCTCTCTGAAATGCCTGCTCCATAGACAACAAACTTGTTTTCATGTTAACTCTTTTCTTTTCCCACTCCTTTTGTCTTCATTTTCTCACTGCACCCTGGCTCCTTCCTCATGACGCAGCATCCCTGACCACCATTTCTAACACTGACTGCACTTTCACTCATTCCCCTTTATTCACTGACTGAAATTGCGGAGTTAGAATATTAGATGCCACTCTCATCCTACATCTCCCTTGTTGCTGTATGACAGATCCCTTAGTCTCTCAGGTTTACAACACTGAAGATACATGATCCGTTTCTTCTCAGGTTATGTTTTATATTCTCTCCATCTTTAATTCTTAATTTTTCCTCTTTCTTTTCTCTATCACTTGTTCTATAGTCAGGACTTTAGGAAAGTACCCAATCACTGTTTGGTAATTTACTGAGACAGCCATAAGCTTTTAAATTACTGGTGTTTGTTCAGACTGTGGTGCTAATGACACCCAGGGGAGAGCCTGAAGTACCAATACAAACATTATTATAGGCACCCCCCATCCCTCTTTCAATGGTCCTCTCTCATTGCCTGCCATTGGATACAATCTTCCAGGGCCATTTGCCAACCACCCACGCTCAATCCTAGCAAAGTACTACCTTGGGTGTGGGGGAAGGAACAGAGAAAACATTCATGGCAAAAAGATTGTAAGCTCTATCCCAACCAAAGAGTCTTGTAGCACCCCTTCCAATTCAACAATTACATCATAGCTTTTACCCCAGTTATGCATAATCCAGTTCATTTTGCCCATAGGTCTTATGCCTAATTATAGAAAACCATCTAGAAAATGTTTGTCATTAGTCACAATAGGGAGAAAGTAAGCCATTCCATGAGCGGTTCCATGCAAACCTATCACTGTTATTGGAGAAGCACCAAAGAGCTTGTACCCTAGTCTAGTGATCAATGGTCAGCGGTTGTATTTTACAGGTTAGCTAATATGCATATGTTATTTTAATCAAACAGAAGAAACAAATGATATCATACTTGCACCATTATATTCAGGAGAATATACTTTATATACACTTCATATCCCATTTTAACATCTAAGTTGGTGCAAATGTTATCACATCACAAATGACCAACAGGAGGAGCTAGAAACCTTGACCTATCAGATAAAGTTACAAGAGGTACCTGCTGTTAGTTTTGCCTTTTATACAAGGTCCTCAAAGTTTTCAGAGAATTGAATCTATGGCCATATCTTTTCTTTCCTAATGCTTGAAAGTAATTTATTTAAAACACAAGTGTTACACTGAGGGGAAAGCAAAGAGACTGGTGGTTCAGATAACTAGCCTACTATGACCTGAAATGCCCATATTATGTGGGATTCAGGGAAAGCCAAAAACTACTGGCAGGGTTCAGATGAAAATCCAAATCTCTTTAATACCAAAAGGAACCTATACTCCATATATGATGGGGATTTGGTGGGGAGAGCACTGGAGAAATCCTTCATAGACTCCTAGATTATTCTTTCTGGAAATATTTGAGGGATCATCTAGTATAGCTTCATTTTACAGATATGAACACTGAGGTCTAGAGAAATCAACTGATTTGACTGAGGGTTTATACATAGTGAAAGTTAATCAGCTAGACAGTGCCAGTCTAGCTTCAGAGCTAGAACTTAAGACTCATGATCCTTAGTTCCATACTCTTTCCATCACAAGTAAATTAGATTACTACTTAATATTAATAACCTGTTAGATATAACTCAATAGAAATTTATTGTTGTTCTACAGCAAAACAGAATAGAATTGAGTTATTCTCAATAGAAAAATATAGTTGTCATATAGAGTCAAGGCTCAAAAACATATATCAAGAAGTTAGTCACTTGCCAAATGTATTATAACATTTAGAGGAAAAGGAATTTGAAAAATGTTTTCAAATAAATTCTGTGAGTATGTACTTACTCACTATCTGCATATGTACCCATTTAATTGGGCCTACAGTTTTTTATCTCCTTTTAGTAAGTAAATATTTTTCTCTGAAAAATTGCCAATATGCCTTCTATATAAATGCAGCATTTTTAGATGGCTAAAATATTCATTTGGGAAAACTGAGCACCTGTTTTCCTCTTGTGAATATTGCCTAAGGAAACATGTTTAAAGTCATTTATTTTCTAATTTAACTTTTAATTTTCCAGTGATTATAGTCTTATGCATAATTCAACATAGTTCTGTTAAAATATGGGTACCAAAGCACTATAGGGGAACTAGATATTTTAATGGATAGAGTACCAGCCCTAGAGTCAGGAGGAACTGAGTTCAAATTTGGCCTCAGACAATCACTAGCCCTGTGACCATGGGCAAGTCAACCCTGATTACTTACAAACAAACAAAAGAAATAGGACAAGGGCTGCGACAGTGCACTGCGACAGACACAGAGGGAAGTAGTCCATAACATCCAAAGCTGCAGAGAAGTCAAGGCAGATAAGGACAAAAACTTATTAACAGTTATAAGAAGGTCATTAAGGACATTGGTGAAAATTGCTTCAAAAGAGTAGTGGAATGGTTAGACAGTGGCTAAGCATTGACTGAGGAGTCAAGCAAATGTGAATGGCCAGTGTGGACCACTCTTCCAAAATGATTGCTACAAAGAGAAATTTGAGAGTTTGAGATAAGCGTCACAGTCAAGGTTAAAAAACAGGTCATTTGACACTAAACTTTGCATGCTACCTAGAAGTGAGTGAGACTTTGTTTGGGACTTTGTGAAGTCTCTTAATTTTATGCTGCCAAAACTTTACAGCTTTTAAGTTTAATCCCACATGTTCTCCTCTGTCCTCAACTTCTAATCGAGGAAGCCAGCTGTTAGAGTAAGAAGGACCTTAAAAATTCTTAAGATTCAGGAGCTTGGGAAGCCATATAGCCTTTGAGCATGAATAGGTATGTAAGGTATGGGGAAAAGAAAAACTGCAGAGCAATTTCTCTAATAAATACCAATGTGAATTAAATTAAATAATATCAAGGAGATTGTAGCAATATACCACAAGCTGGACATATATCAAAAATGCAGGGCTGAATTCAATATCAGGAAAACTGTTAGCATAATTTACCATGTTAACAACAAAAACAATTTTTAAAAAGTGACTATTTCAATAGATGCAGAAAAGACTTCTGACAAAATACAACACTCAACCCTGTTAAAAAAAAATTAGAAAGGACAAGAAAAAATGCAACTTTCCTTAAAATGATGTGGTATCCATGTAAAACAAAGAGCAAGCATTATCTGTAATGAGAATAAGTTGGAAACCTTTCCAATACGATCAGAGGTAAGGCAAGGATGTCCATCATCATCATTACTACTCAGCATTGTACTAGAAATGTGAGTTACAGAAAGAAGATAAGAAGAAAGATATTGAAGGAATAAACAATGAGGAAACGAAACCATTATTCTTTGCATATATGATGCTTTACTTAGAGAACTCTAGAGAGTCAACTAAAAACTAACTGAAACAACAACTTCAGCAAAGTTGCAGGATATGAAATGAACCTGCACAAATTATCACCATTTTTATATATTGCCCAGAAAACACAGCAGGAAAAAATAGAAAAAGCAATGCCCTTTAAAATAAGCACAGATAATACAAAATACTTGGGCACCTACCTGCCAAGATAAACACAGGAACTATATGAACACAGTTACAAAACAGTCTTCACATATATAAAGGCAGATCTAAAGAACTGGAGAAACATTAATTGCATGGATAGACCAAATCAATGTAATATCAATGACAATACCACCTAAACTAATTTACTTATTCAGCACCATATTAATTAAATTACCAAAGAATTACTTTATAGAGGTAAAAAAAAATTTTCATCTGGAGACAAAAAGGCAAGAATGTCAAGCGAATGGATGGGGAATGGTAAGGAAGGAGTACTAGCAATACCAGATGTCAAACCATACTATTAAGCTACCACCTACTAACTAATTTTGTACAGAATGAGAAATAGGGATTGATCAATGAAACTGATTACGTACACAGTATATGGAAGCAAATGAGCATAGTAACAATGTGCTATGCTATTAAAAATATTCAGAGTTGATTGACTTCAAGACTGCCAAAGGCATCCAGGGTAGGAAAAAAAAAGCTTAAACCTCATCTGACAATGTTGATAACATTTTGCTTTGATGTTTCCTGCCAGTTTGCTAAAAGGAAAGAGTTATATTTTGTCTGTTTTCTGATCCCAAGGTTTATTTTGATAATGATTCAAAACCCAGCTTCCTTGGTGGGCTTCCCCTCCCCCCCTCATAATATTTCCTTCAAACTTTGATGGTAATAGACTTTAAGGAGTTGGATTCACTTTCACATACTCATCTTGCCTGGGTTTCAGTGTCATAAAAATCTGATGTCATGCAGAATGAAGCCTCTTTTGGTCAATGTGTGTTTTTGGAAACTGAATTTTTATCATATGTAGGATCTTCTCTGATTCTGATGCCCTAGCACATAGATCTGCAGATCAAAGAGTATAGATATTTTAATCACTTTTTAAAAGCATAATTTCAAGTTGATTTCCAAGATGTTTGTAACAGTTCTCAGCTTCTGCAACAGTGTATAATTAGTTTGCCTGTTTAACCTGCAACTTTGATTATTTCCATCTCTTGTCATCTGCAATAATTCAAAATAACTTTAAGATTTCATCCTACACCCAGAAAATTAGCAAAGATGTTGTTAATTGTTTTGGAGCAAAATTTACATGACTTTTGAAAACTTTCTTTATGTCCTTTTGACCATTTATGCACTGGAAAATGGTTCTTTGACTTAATATAGTTTTTGCTAATTTTTTACTTATGTACCTTGGTAATCAGACCCTTATCAAAAGTATTTGATGAAAAGATTTTTTTTCTTGCTCTTGCAAATAATTATCTGGTAGTTTGATTGGTGTGGATGAAACAAGTATATTAATTTAAGTAGAATTGCCATTTTTATTATATTAGCTCAGCCTATACATGAACAACTGATGTTTTTCCATTTACTTAGATCTGACTATTTGTGTGAAAAGTGTTTTGTAATTTTGTTCATATAGTCCCTGGGTTTCTTTTGGCAGGTAGACTCCCAGATATTTTACCTTGTCTACTCTAGCTTTAAATGTGATTTCTCTTTCTATCTCTTGCTGTTGGGCTTTGTTAGTAATATAGAAATGCAGATGTTTTATCTGGGTTTATTTTGTAGCCTGAAACTTTGCCAAAGTTGTTTATTATTTCAAGTAGTTTTTTACTTGATTCTCTGGGATTCTCTAAGTATATCATCAAATCATCTGCAAAGGGTGATAATTTAGTTTCTTCTTGGCCTATTCTAAATCCTTCAGTTTCTTTATTTTGTCTAATTGCTACAGCTAGCATTTCTAGTACCATATTGAATAACAGTGGTGATAGTGGACATCCTTGTTTCACCCCTGATCTTATTAAAATGCATCTAGCTTGTCCCCATTGCATATAATGCTTGCTGATGGTTTTAGGTAGATGCTGCTCATTATTTTATGGAAAGTTCCATTTATTCCTATGCTTTCCAGTATTTTCAGTAGGAATGGGTGTTGCATTTTGTCAAAGGCTTTTTCTGCATCTATTGAGAAAATCATGTGGTTTCTGTTAGTTTTGTGGTTGATTTGATCAATAATGCTAATAGTTTTTCTAATATTAAACCAGCCCTGCATTCCTGGTATAAATCGTACCTGATCATAATGTATTACTCTCGTGATAAGTTGCTATATTTTTTTGCTAATATCTTATTTAAAATTTTTGCATCTATATTCATTAGAGAAATTGGTCTATAATTTTCTTTCTCTGTTTTGGCTCTTCCTGGTTTAGGTATCAGAATCATATTTGTATCTTAAAAAGAATTTGGTAGGACTTCTTTGGAAATTTCCCCAGAGTTTATATGGTATTGGAATTAACTGTTGTTTAAATGTTTGGTAGAATTCACTTGTAAATCCATCTGGCCCTGAAAATTTTTTCCTAGGGAATTCATTGATGGCTTGTTAAATTTCTTTATCTGAGATAGGGTTATATAAGTACTCAACTTCCTCTTCTATTAGAATAGGCAATTTATATTTTTCAAAATAATCATTCATCTCATTTAGATTGTTGAATTTATGGGTGTACAGATAGGCAAAGTAATTTCTGTTTATTGTTTTAATTTCCTCCTAATTGGAGGTAAGTTCACCCTTTTCATTTTTAATATTGGTAATTTGGTTTTCTACTTTCTTTTTTAAAATCAAATTGACCAAAGGTTTATCAATTTTATTGTTTTTTTTCATAAAACCAACTTTTAGTATTATTTATTAGTTCAATAGTTTCCTTAATTTCAATTTTATTAATATCTCATTTGGATTTCAATATTTCTAATTTGGTATTTACTTGGAGATTTTCAATTTGTTCTTTTTCTAGCTTTTTTCAGCTGCATGCCCAATTCATTGATCTCCTCTTTCTCTATTTTATTCATGTAGGCATTCAAAGATATAAAACTTCCCCTAAGAACTACTTTGGCAATACCCCATAAAATTTGGTAGGTTATCTCATTATTGTCATTCTCTTGAAAAACATTGTTAATTGTTTCTATAATTTGTTGTTTAATCCACTCATTCTTTAGGATTAGATTATTTAGTTTCCAATTAATTTTTGGTTTATATTTCCATAACCTTTAATTACCTATAATTTTTATTGCGTTATGCTCTGAGAAGGATGCATTGACTATCTCTGCCTTTTTGCACTGGATTTTGAGGTTTTTATGGCCTAGTACAAGGTCAGTTTTTGTATATGTGCCATGCACCACTGAGAAAAAGGTATATTCCTTTCTATCCCCATTCAGTTTTCTCCAGAGATCTATCATATCTTTCTTATCCAGAGTTTTATTCACCTCCTTAACTTCTTTCTTGTTTATTTTGAGGTTAGATTTATCAAGTTCAGAGAATGGGAAGTTGAGGTCACCCACTAGTATAGTTTTGCTGTCTATTTCTTCCTGTAACTCCCTTAAATTCTCCTCTAAGAATTTGGATGCTATACCACTTGGAGCATATATGTTAATTAATGAAATTAGTTCATTGTTTATGGTGCCTTTAAGCAGGATATAGTTTCCTTCCTTTTCTCTTTTGATTAGATCTATTTCTGTTTTTACTTTGTCTGAGATTAGGATTGCTACCCCTGCTTTTTTTACATCAGCTGAAGCACAATATATTCTACTCCAACCTTTTACCTTTACCCTGTGTATATGCCCCTTTTTCAAATGTATTTCTTGTAAACAACATATCATTGCTTACAAGAAATTGGGAGAAGATCCTGAGCCCAGGGGGTGAAGCCTGCAACCACCAACACTAGATCCCAGGCATGCCTCAGCACCCCAGGGGAATCAGGAAGACACTAACACAGTTGGGATCACCAACTGCTGAGCATGCTCTAACTCAGCAGAAGAGACCTCCTGTGACCAGACCACCCTTCTGTGACACTTAGTGACCTAGGTTCAGGGTAACTGCAGGGAAACCCAAAAAGACCTCACCTGTTCTCTGCTTTCCAACACCAGCCAACTTAGCACCAGGTAAGCTGCAGCATTTTAGCTTCTAGCTAAAAGCACCATAGGACACAACACACAAAGTCTCAAGTTTTAGGCAGAAGAACTGTGGGACAGAGCCTCCTGTCCCCCAGATGCAGAGATCTACTTTAAAAGCCAGGGAAAGAGTGATTATCATGAGTATGAAGCAATGCAGAAAAGAATCTTTCTGTGGGGATAAGGACCAAAACATAAATGCCAAAGAGGTCAATATTGAGACTGTACTCCCATCTGAAAACTTCAGAAGGCAATATGAACTGGTCTGAAGTACAAGAATCTTCTTGGAAGAGCTCAGGAAGTATTTTAAAAACAAAATTAGAGAAATAGAAGAAAAACTGACCAATGACTTTAAAAAAAGAAATTACAGAAGAACTTAAAAGGACAATTAGACAAATGGAAAAGGAAGTACAAAACCTAACTGGAAAAAATAACTCCTTAAAAAAGAGTAACTGGACATATAGAAAAGGAAATACAAAAGTTAAATGAAGAAAGCAATTTGATAAAAATTAGAATCAGGCAAGTAGAAGCAAATGAATCTATGAGACATCAAGAATCAGTCAAACAGAATCTAAAGAATGAAAAGATAGACGAATATATAAAATATCTAATTGGAAACATAACTAACCTGGAAAATAGATTGAGGAGAGAAAATCTAAGGATTATTGGTCTACCATAAAGCCATGATGAAAAAAATAGCCTGGACAATATCATCCAAGAAATCATCAAGAAAAAATGCCTAGAAGTCCTTGATCCAGAGGGCAAAATAGTTATCAAAAGAATCCACCATTCACTTCCTGAAAGGGATCCTGAACTAAAAACACCAAGGAATATCGTTGCCAAATTCCAGAACTATCAAGTGAAGGAGAAAATACTCCAGGCAGGCTGAAGGAAACAATTCACATATCAAGGAGCTATAATCAGGATCACACAGGAACTAGCAGCTTCTATATTAAAAGATCAAAGGAACTGGAATATGATATTCCATAAGGTAAAGGAGCTGGGACTACAACCAAGGATCAATTACCAGAAAAGTTGAACATAATATTTCAGGAAAGGAGAAGGACATTCAGTGAAACAAGGGATTTCCAGACCTTCGTAATGAAAAGGTCAGAGCTCAATAGAAAATTTGATCTTCAAAAGAAGGTCTCAAGAGAAGCATAAAAAGGTAAACAGGGAATAAAAAAACTTGTTACTCAATATGGGCAAACTGTTTACATCCCTATAAGGGAAGATAATACTTGTCAATCTTGAGAATTGTATATTTATTTTGACTTATAAAAGGGATATACATAAATAGAGGGAGGGGGTATAAATTAAATGATGTAATGATAACAAATATGATGTAAGGGTATGAAGGGATTGTAATGGGAGATGTGAAAAGGAAGAGGCAGAGAAAAATAGATTACATCACAGGAAGAGGCACAAAAATTTATTACAGTAGAAGGAAAGAGGGGAGGGAGATGAGTATTATTTGAGAGGTACTCTCACCTGATTGGATTTAAGGAGGGAACAACAAACTCAGTTAAGTACAGAAATACAACTAATTCTATAGTCAGTAGGAGGGGAAAGGGGAAAGAAAAGGGAGGGGAGGCTAAAAGGGAGGGAAGAAGTAGTAAGGGTAAAAAAGAGATTAAAAAGGAGGGAAACTGAAAGAAGGGAGGGAAGACTGAGGGAGGTGGTGGTCAAAAATTAAAACTATTGTGGAGGGGAAGGGAAAAGGGAGAACTAAAAAGGGAAAGGGGATGGAGGGAAAGACACAGATAATAATCATAATTGTGAATATGAATGGGATGAACTCTCCCATAAAACAGAGATGGATAGCAGAATAAATTAAAGATTTTTTTCTTAATCAGATGTCTCCCTTTTTATACTAGCCGGGTTGATTTTGTTTGTACAAAAGCTTTCTAGTTTCAGCAATAAAATTATCTATTTTTTATCTTTTGCAATTTCTTCTATAGTAATATTGTCTGCAATAATATCTATTACATTAAGCACCTCTCTGAAGGCCTCACTAAAGATTTTTAATTATGTGCATGAGAAAAAAAGCCTCTTGAATCTTTTCATCTTGTTCTCTGTTTCTTGTTCTTCTTCTACTCCTAATTACATAAGTGGCCTCAGAGAGAAAAAGAAGACATAGAAGAGTAGTCTTAGTGACTTGCATATATATATATAAATATATAGGTATAATATATATTGCATATATAGATATAATATATATTGCATATATAGATATATATTGCATATATAATTTATATCTATATATTGCATATATCTATATATATATGTGTGTGTATATATATATGTGTGTGTGTGTGTATATATATATAAAATAACGAAAGATTGTAAGGGGCACTCTGGACCCAGGCCCCCTGAGAGGATAGGAGACGCCAGGAAGTCTGGACGTGCTGACGTGGCTCTGCCACGCTGGCACTGGGGAGGCTTCACTGAGCTGAGCTCCACCCTCAGGGAGGTACTGGGGAGGAGCCTACCCGGAATAGGAGGGCAAGGCACTGGGGATAAAAGGCACACCCAGGAAGGGCTCGGGGATTCCTTGACTGATCGCCAAGCAATAAAGCTCTGATCCACTACTCCGGTGTTCTGCCTGGTAATTCTCCCTTCGTACCCCCGAAGGGAGCCGGAGACGTCCGAAGACCCTGGGCAGGGTAAATAGAGGCAGTAGTTGGGGTGGCCCCCGACAGCTGGTGCCCAAACAGGGACCGCCAGGAACTGCCTAACCCCGAATCCCGCAGGCGGGAAGGGAAGGCCAGGCAGCCCTAGTAACTTTCTAGGAAGAATGGGACAGAAGGTAGTTAGAGCCCGAATTGATCCGCAGGATAAAGGCGTACTCGCCTGTAAGATTTATAAAACCTGTAAAGATCAAGATATTAAGATCCACTTAAAAAACTGCTGCCAATGGGTGGATAAGATCTGGATGATCAGTCCGTGGATAGAGCACACGGGGATAGATCCACAGCGGTGGACGGTGGTAGGCCAGCAAATGGCCTCTTATCATAAAGACAACCCATCTGCCTTAAACCCCTCAGATTTTGTAATATATGCGGCAGTCGGCGCGGCCCTACAACCTGAGCCGCCCGCCCCCTTGGGTGACCAAGCCACCCAAGTAGGGGAGTCCTTAATGGGCTCTGACAGTGAGGAGGAAGAAAAAGAAAGTCAAGACACAGCCCCAACAAGACCTGTCTATCCATGGGAGGAGTTACGACAAAGTAAAGAGACCCCAGACTGGGACTTTCCGATTCCAAGTAACAAAGAGAAAAACTGGAAAGTCCCTGAGGAAGCTAGTAGAGCACCAACACCCCAGCTCCCCCTAGGGCAAAAAATGAAAAGAGCTCAGATAAGAACAGAAATGGAGAACTGGGAGTGGCCACCCCCTCCAAGTGAAAAACAGGAAGTGCCAGGTGACCCAGCGGGAGCCACCGCCCTTATGGCGCAGTTGTCTTTGGAAGGTGTAAAGGGATTTAGCTACCATTCCAGCACCTCTAAAGGCCCAGTCAAGCCGGTAAGCCTCCTCACAGCTAGTTTACAACAAGCAGTACGTGAAGGAGAGGACATAGATTGGAACGAGTGGTCGTCAGTATTCCCAATCTTTGTAGAACATCCCGGAACTCAGGATGAAAGGAGGCACCATCGCCCTGTTCCCTTTAAGTTCATACGGGACCTGAAAGAGGCCATAACAAAATATGGCCCTGGCTCTGCTTATGTACAGATGGCCATACAATCTTGGTGGTCTGGGAGCTCAGGAGACAATCATGACCAGATAGGACAGAGAGGAAAGAGGGAGTTGGCGCAGTCAGAAATTCAACCAGGAAATACATCCAGAGTTGGCCCAGGGCCTGGATTTGTGGCACAGCAAAAAATTTGCCCCAGGGCCTGGTTTTGTGGCACAGCAAAAATTTGCCCAGGATTTGTGGCACAGTGGTGAATTCAGCGGCCCAGATGTTCTTCCAGCCCTGGCACTCGGCACAGATCTGTGGTGCAGTAAAAAGTTGCAGGAGTAAGTCTAAAAAAGCAATCTTGTACGGGAGAAAGTTTAGACAGGGAATCTTATGCAAGGCTTAGTTACACAGTGATAGAAGTTAAGCCAGAGTTATAATGTGTACAGAGGATTTCTGACAATTTTTTCTCAGTTTTTGGATTCTTTTATTGTCTGTATATGTGTTCTGTCTTTACATGTTCTGTGTGTGTGTGTTTGTGAGTTATTACGGTCAACTCCATGGTAGCTGGACCTTGGAATGTTATCTCTTTTCCTCCCCCTCCTCCCTTCTCTCTGATGGCTGCAGCATCGGGAAGAAGTATGGGAGAGAGAAAGAGAGGAACTAATCTTATATTATTTAATTTATATGATTGCAAAATGCAATTTTAAATAAGAAATGCAAGGGAATAATATATGTGCAGGTTTATAGGGGCTTTAATCAAAGCCCATTAGGAAAACAACATGGATATGAAGTTTAAGGAAAGCATAAAAGTTTTGGAAATCATTTGAAAGTTTTTGGTTAAACTCTCTCTCTCTTTACCTTCCAATCCTGGCCAGATTGTGAAAGTGGAGAGAAAGACAAGAGGAGATCTGAGGCAGGCTGATCAGCATTTTCATTATCTCATGCCTCACCTAAAAGAAAAGTATTTTGTATAATGAGAAGTAACCAAAAGGTAGTTATTCTGGTCACATTTTAAGTGAAACGTGTCACTCCTAATTGGATGTTTAAAACAGATCAGGATTTGTTATATTATTTGGCACTAGGCAAATTGGAAATATGCATAAATCTTAAAGGGACACCTCAGCAGAGATAAAGCTTTTGAAACTCTCCAGTAGAACGGAGGGGACTTGGCGCCACTGGATATTTGTCCAGAAGTCTCCCTCACTTCAGTTGATAGATTCAAAAGCCCTCTCTTTCAAAGATGTTCTTAAGGAGTGGATACGGAAGTAAAATTTACTTGAGTAAATGTTAGAATCATTAAGATTTTTTGCCCTGCAGTCCCAACTCATCAACCAGCTAGGACTACAGTCAATTGTAACTTTTATCATCCCAGATTAGATCAAGGGAAGAGAATGCTAAAGAATAGTAGGGAATTTAATTTGCCCTTCCCAAGGGTAGGGGTTGGGATGAACAGTTCATGGTGGAATTTTCCATTTTACATGTCACTGGAATCCCCCATAATCCCACTGGTCAAGCTATAGTGGAACTAGCAAATCGCTCCCTGGACACCTACTTGCACAAAAGTAAGGGGGAATTGTTGAGGGCCAGGGTGGAGTGCAGTTGACGAGATCAGGATAGACCTTTGGGGAAACTGATCTTTGAGACTGTGCTCATTATCATCCGGAATGGCTCTCCATGCCCCCCAGATGTTGTCTCTGTGGGACAAACAAGAGAATTACAGAAAACAAGGGATATGTAGAATAGATGCTCCTAAGTTTGTGGTCTGATTTAATCAGAAGACTGATTTAATCATCCTGATTGATTTACTCACTGGGACACAATAGCAGAATGTCATGTAGACTTGCAGTACCTTGTCTATATAAACCCAAACCCTCAGATCAATAAAAGGAATGGTCAATAGCCCTACTCTTTGCCAATTTTATGTAGCTTCCCTCCTTCAGCCACTTAGGGATCGACACCCCACTGGAATGCTTATACATTATATGGATGGTATTTTGTTAGCGTCTTCTTTGGATTGTGAGCTTCAGAAAATGCTTCAGGATGTCATTTCGACACTAAAAACATATGGTTTGATTGTAGTACCCGGAAAGATCCAACTTACCTCTCCTTATTCATATCTTGGTCACAGAATAGAGGGTAATAAGATTATGTGCCCATCCCTAAGATTGATGTTAAAAAGGTAAGAACACTTAATGATTTTCAGAAACTAATTGGTTCTATTCAATGGCTAGGTTCTGTAATTCCCATACCTGATAAGGAACTTGAGCCGTTGTATCAAACGTTGCGGGGTGATTCTAACCTTACCTCTCCCCGAGAATGGACGACTGCAGCCCTTCAGGTTATACAGGATATACGAAAGAAAGTCTCCTCATCATTAGTCCGCTTCAATCCTGAGAGTCCTATTATGTTGGTGGTCCTACAGGAGGACCGAGGTATTGCAGCTCTATATCAAGCACATGGTGTTTTGGAGTGGCTATATCGCCCAAAGGCTACTAAAGTTTTGCCTGATAAATGGGAAACCCTTGCGCTCTTTTTGCTCAAAGCGAGTGAGAGGTGCGTTCAGATTTTTGGGACTCAGCCTATCCTCAATCTGTCCATTACTCCTCAAGCTTTACATCTTCTAGCTCAAAATTCTATTGACTGGGCGTCTTTATACATGACCCATGTCTTCTCTAATAGCTCATTGCCTCCACCTTTACGTGGATGGAAAACCTTGCCCCTGTCCACACCCTCGTCCATTGTTTCATTAGCCCCCGTTGAAGGACCGAATGTATTTACTGATGAAACAAAAACAGGAAAGGCATCTATTTATGCTCCCCGGAGACACCTTCTAAAGGTAGTCTCCACACCATATTCCTCGGCACAGAAAAACGAATTAGCAGCCGTAATATGCGCCCTTCAATTGTTTTCAGAGGAGCCCTTTAATTTAATTACAGATAGTATGTATTGTGCTAATGTTCTTTTGTTTTTAGAAAATTCTCATATTATGGAAAATCGTTCTACTATTGCTCCCTTATTGAAAACCGCCCAAAAGCTTTTGTTACTTCGCAATGATCCTCTTTATGTTCTCCATGTACGTTCTCACATATCCACAGAGGGCCCTATCTTTTGGGGCAATCACGTTGCAGACAATGCCCTTAATAAGGGGGGTGCCTTCCTCCTTTCTCTTTCACCACAAAAGGCCCATTCCAAATTCCACTTATCTGCACGTTCTTACGGTTGCTCTACCACCTTCCTAGAGAAGAAGCTAGACAGATTGTGAAACGCTGTACTAATTGTATTCCTTTCCGCCCTCCACCTCCAGAGAAGACCTTTAACCCCAAAGGAGAGCTACCCAATGACCTTTGGCAAATGGATATTACACATTATAATACCTCTTATATACATGTATGCATAGATACCTGTTCTTCCTTTGTAATGGCTACCCTGCAACCCAGAGAATCTGTTACTGCAGTTATTTCGCATTTATTACAATGTTTCTCAATGGCTGGAGCCCCCAGCGCTATTAAAACTGATAATGGTCCTGCCTATACTTCGTGGGCCTTTGCCACCTTTTGCATGGAGTTTGGTATACGTCATGTTACTGGAATCCCATATAACCCAATGGGCCAAGCCCTTGTGGAGCGTGCTAATAGGACCCTTAAAAACACCATCAAAAAACAAAAAGGGGGAGTTCCAGGACGGCTTACACAGGCGCAAGTCGCACAAGCGGTGTATACCATGAATTTTTTGCAATTTCAAGATGACGGCCATGCGATTTTTCGGCTACCCCGATCCTGGTAACGCCCGAATAGCGTCCTCTACAATCCCACATCCACAAGAGTCACCACCAACCCCGTGTAAAAAAGGTAGCGTGATTTGGTGGAAGGATGCGAAAGGGAATTGGAATGGACCAGGGACGGTACTAATAAGGGGAAAAGGATATCTTTGTGTCTCCACAGATACCAACCATGAAGGGGTCTGGATCCCATCCCGGGATGCGCGAGAGGTCCCCCCGGCCAACCCAGAAAAACAGGAAAAGGAGACGAGGGAAGCGAGGATGAAGGAAGAACCGAACAACTCGGGCGATGGAAAAGGAAGCGAGGACGAAGGAAGAGACGAACAACTCAGGCGATAGAAACAACATACTGGCTCCGGATGCATAACTGATTATTACTGCCGTAGCTGGGACTGGGAAACCACGGATGACACTTATTGGGGTCCTTCTTCCTCCTGGGACTATATTAGGGTTACTGCTAATTATACCATCAAACTTTTCAAAAGCGTCCCTGTACCCCGCTATAATCAATAATGGGCTTTCGCTGTGACTGTGCCAATGACGGGAATATTGTGGCCCCATGACCTGGATAATCATGCCATTGGCTGCAGAGGTACCCAATGACGGGATTATTGTGGGTCCACCTACAAGAAATGCTGGAGGTGGGGGCCACCCACATAGCCTAAGACAGGGGCCCTGCCCACTTTCAGTACCAGGCATGGAGTCAGGCCACATAGCCTAAGACAGGCCTTTCACCTGCCCTTATAAACAAAAAGGGGGAGTTGTAAGGGGCGCTCTGGACCCAGGCCCCCTGAGAGGATAGGAGACGCCAGGAAGTCTGGACGTGCTGACGTGGCTCTGCCACGCTGGCACTGGGGAGGCTTCACTGAGCTGAGCTCCACCCTCAGGGAGGAACTGGGGAGGAGCCTACCCGGAATAGGAGGGCAAGGCACTGGGGATAAAAGGCACACCCAGGAAGGGCTCGGGGATTCCTTGACTGATCGCCATGCAATAAAGCTCTGATCCACTACTCCGGTGTTCTGCCTGGTAATTCTCCCTTCGTACCCCCGAAGGGAGCCAGAGACGTCCGAAGACCCTGGGCGGGGTAAGTAGAGGCAGTAGTTGGGGCGGCCCCCGACAAAAGATGGCAAATATGAAGTGGAAAATTGTAATAACTTTCAGTACCATGGCTGTCATGTTTTGCTTGCTTGCCATAATGTTGGTCAATAAGCCTTTTGTTAGTTACAGATCTGATCTTTCCAAAATGTGAAAGAGACCTAAATGGCCCAGGACTCTGGGTCACTTTTATCTTATGGTATTCTGTTTGTTCACCTGTTGCCTAGTGGATAGAGTGCTAGACTTGGAGTTTGGGAAACATGGGTTCAAATTTTGCCTCTGATACTTACTAGCCATGTAGCCATATGTAAGTTAGTTAATTTCTCAGATCCTCAAACAACACTTTAAGAATATGTTAAGTTATGGCATATGAATGAGATCGAATACTAAGGGAATAGTTTCAGAGAAACTTGGGAAGGCTTGTATCAACTGATGCACAGTGAAGTGAGAAAAACTAGGAGAACAATTTCTATAATAACAATATTGTAAAGACAAACAGCTTTGAATGACTTCGGAGCTCTGATCAATACATAACCAGCCATAATTCTAGAGGCTCATAATGAAACCTCCTGCTCACTTCCTGATAGACAGGTGATAAATTCAGAGTGCAGACTGAGACACACTTTCTTGGACATAGCCAGTGTGGGAATTTGTTTTGCCTGATCATATAAGCAAAAAAGGGTGAAATTTTGTGAATCAAAAAAATTCATTTTAAGAAACTACAAGGCATTGAGTCAGTTCTCACGCAGAGAAAATCATGGGACATTGATGTATAGACCTAATCAATTTAACTCAGTTCTAGTCCCATATTTAGGGGAACAAAAACATTGTCTTTTATTGTCCCCAGAGACTAAGGCATTTTCTGCTCTTTGGTTGCACATCTTAAGAGCCATATTAATTTTTCAGGTCACTACAGTACCATTTAGTGCTCTCTGAATGGATACTGTGATTCAGCAGTACTGAGAAATACAATGAGATTGCAACTTTATTCATAGCATGTCTGTATTATCAAGCAGGTTTTCTTTTATTAAATACTGTACCTTGCATTTGGATTTCAGAGAGAAGATCCATAGACCCCAAAGAAAGAACATTGCTAGCATTAACATTCTACATGATTCAATTTACCATGGTCAGATGGAAAGGAGAAAAAGCATCATGGCAGATACAAAAGGATGATAACAGGTCTAACAGAGAAAGATATACTTGATCTTGTCTTCTCTTAATTCGCCAGATTCCTTGATAAGGATGTCAAATGTATAACCAAAGGAGAATTGGGAGAGAGAAGGATGTCTTATTTTGTGCTAACTCTGCAATGCATGGCCACAAAATGTGTTGGCGGCATAGTGTTTACTTTTGGACATCCAGTCTCAGACACTTACTAGCTTTGTGACTTTGGGATAAATCACTTAATCTTTAAGGCTCAATTATCTCACTGAATAAAAACTAAACACACAGTTATAACAGTAATAGCACCTACCTCACAGGGTTGTTGTGAGGATAAAATGAGATGACATATATAAACCACATTGCAAGTGGATCTATACAAATTGTTGTTATTATCACCAGAAGGTTGTGTACCAGAGCAATGTTTTCAGTCACAGCAACTTTTGAAGACCATCTTGATCTATCTAAAGTATTGGAGGCAGTGACCTAGTTGGTAAAGAACTGTACTTGGAGACCAAAAGCTATGGAGTATCACATTTACCATGTGTCTCATGACTATAAAAAAGAAGTTGCTTAACCTCACTGAGTCTGTTTCCTGTTATATAAATGGAAATAGAAGTGCACATAGTACTTATCCCAAGGTATTACTATGAGGGTAAAATGAAATAATACAGGTATAAAAAATACTTTGCAAAAAGGGTTAAATGAAGATTTCACCATTTGTATTGAAAGAGGTTGTGATTTGTGTTGAGAGAAGTGATACATTTATAAAATCCCAAATATACTGAAGTATGGATCAAAACTTAATATTATTGATCAATTAATCCACAAACTTTTATTTGGTACCTAATGTGGGCTTGGCACTGTGCTGGATGCTGGATATACAAAGACCATAATGAAACGTTCCCTGTTCTCAGAGAGCTTACATTCTACGGGAGGAGACAACCTGCACATAAATACTCATTTACACGTAGCTCCCCATTTGGAGTTTTCTCTCCTAATTCATACTACCACTTACAGGTTGGGTCCCAGAGGGGTGGCTGTTACTACTTCTCAGGTCCTATGTATAAACCCTGTGGGTACCCTATGCTCCTAAATGCTAACTCATGAGCCTATATTGATATACTTCGAAGTAACCATCAGCCAATAGACTCCATTCTTTTGCAAAGGCATTTATACAAATGATATAGCAAGAAGAGTCTCTACAAAGATACCCATCCCCCAGTACCAGGGGACACACTATCCCACAAATATACCCATAGTCCAGAAATGGAAGGAAAGGTGGGCACAAATTCAGAGTGATGGAGTCACACAATTAGGGAACACACATGACCAAAACAACTCACAATTCCACAATTAAAGGGCCTTGATGTCCTTTTTCTTCTACAGGGTTCCTCTTTAGAGAACACAACGTAACCTCTGCACAGTTCAAGAAGTTCTGGAATGTTGTGTCTGGGATGAATGAGCTGGGCCAGGTAAATTACCTGATGACTGACAAGAGGACTGTGTGGTCAATGGGTTCTTTTCAAGGCTGGTGTCTCTGTTTGATAAGTAGATCAGCTGGTCTTCTTGGACTCATTCCTAGATAGGAAGACACAGTCTTTTCCCCCTTTTAATCACTGGCTGGGCTGGTAGGGGTTGGGAATGGAGGAAGGATGCTTTGCTCTTTTCAGTTGGGATGCTATACAAAGCTCTTTGAGAAAGGACAAGGACCTTTAGGTAAGCATTGGTAGCATCTTTTTCTCTTGGATTCCCTCAGAGCTAAGCTCTATAATGCCTTAGGGTGACATTTCAGTTCAGTCATTTTCACTTCCGATACTCATCTGGGAACTTTAAGAGGGTAACTAGCTAGAGCAGCTAGCTGATTCAGTGTCAGTGCTGGGTCCTGGAGTCAGGAAGATCTGAGTTCAAATGTGGTCTCAGACACTTACGAGTTGTGTAGTTCTAGTCAAGTCACTTAACCCTATTTGCCTCCATTTCCTCATCTGTAAAATGGTAAACCACTCCAGTGTTCGCCAAAAATCAAAACAAACCAAAACAAAAAATCCAAATGGGGTCAGCAAGAGCCGGACATGACTCAACAACAAAAGTAGTTGGGAGGGAGCTAGTTAGTTCAGTGAACAGAGTACTGGGTCTGGAATAAAAATAGACTTGAATTCAAATATGACACTTACCGGCTCTGTGATCCTAGGCAAGTCATTAAATCTCTGCCATAAAAATGACCAACCACTCCAGTGTCTTTGCCAAGAAAACCCTATGGACAGCATGGTCAGGAAGAGTCAGACAGGACTAAACAGTAAGTGAATGAATTCTATTCCCTGGAAACACGTTTATTGCCTTGTTGACCTCTTCACAGGCAATTAAGGTATTCAAGCCTCCTTCCCTTCTGAGATGGGCAATGGCTAGGTTGTATCTGAAGGGTTTTTTCTTCCCTTATCAATGCCTCTGTCTTTCAGTTTCTACTGACCTTCAGTTTTTGCTGATCTCACTGGGAACCCCCTGCCCCAACACACACACACACACACACACACACACACACACACACACACACACATAAGTACGAGAGAATATAAGGCAAGATTTTTTTTTGCATGATGTGGAGAAGGGAGGGAAGGGAAAGGGTCACAGGGCACTACTAAATTAGGGGATCAGGAAAGGCTTCAGATAAAAGGTGTTGCTTGAGCAGAGATTTGGAAGGAAATTAGATATTTTTAAAAAGTAGAAGTGAGGTGAAGTGTTTTTTTAAAATAATTTCTCTCCCCTCTCCCGCAAGCCATTTCTTATTACAAAGAATTTTTTAAAAAAGAAAAATAAAGGAGTTCAGGAAAAAAAAATCTACCACATCAGTGGAATTTGACAACATATTCAATGTCCTACACGCATAGTCCCATCGCTACAAAAAATAAAAGGAAGGAGGCACATATTCTCATGTCTTCTCTAGGTCTTTATTTTGTCATTAAAATTGTACAACACTAAGTTTCACTTATTTTTCCCAATTACATTGTTATGCCATTTTGTACATTACCATTCTAATTCTGCTAAATTCACTCTGTTTCAGGTTGCATAAGTCATCCCATCTTTCTCTAAGTTCTTCATATTCTTATAGTGCAGTAATATTACATTAATTATATTAATATACCACATTATATATTAATTAATATATTAATATAGAATATATACACATATGTATTACATATAATGTATACATACAATATACATTAATATACCGCATTATATTATATACATCTTATACATATATAGTTCTACCAATACCACTTGTTACAATTTTTTTTGTTATTCTAAACTTGGCAAGCACCAACAAACAAGAACATTTCCACATATTCCACAGCAAGAAGCAAGGCTCTTTTAGTCGATCACCCCACCCTCACTTAGACCCAATACTTTAAGCGCACGAGAACATCTCCATGAAATCAATCAACCAACTAGGTGTGACAGTGTGTTCAGATTGCTTGAGGTGCTAGTAAGGAGTGAGCCAGGAGAAAGCATTCTATCCATGGTCCAGAAAAGGAATCACTTGGCAGGATGTGGAGGATAAGAGCCTCGGTCTCCACCTTCATCCAAGTCTTCCCTTCCCTTTCGTCTTCTTCTAACTGGAAGAGGACCTTATGGAAGGATGGAAGTTTTATACTTTTTCATCAGTGCCCTGGTCCTAGCACCAATCCTAGAGCACCTGACTCAGTGTCCCTCTAGGCAGCCAAGGACAAACCAGACCAAGACTGTACAATATAATGGTCCAACCACCGGACAAAGGATTCCTGGCAGTCACAAAAAATGTAGGGTTGCCACTGTGCACTCTCCTGTTTGTCACGTGAACCCTGGCAACCAACCATCATCAATCTGTCTCTAGCCTAACCTATCTGCACCCCAAAGAAGTTCAGCCTATTTTAATTTTGGCCCCTACCTGACTGCTTAGTTGTGCAGGTCTGAACTAGCAATTTTCAAGAAAGACAGGTTCACAGGAAGCCCAACAGAAAAACTTTAGTATGCCTAAGGGGAACCTCATGAATACCCCATGAAAGGGTGAAGGAAACTCATAGAAATTAGGAGCAATAAGCCCCGTTGCCACATGTGCTTCTTAAGTTTGAATACATTTTCCCCTGAACTCTGTCTGTACTTGTAGAAGAGTTTGTCATTGTCTTGGGTGGGGGATATGTTTGTATCATCCATACTTACTCTTCCTCCTTAGCAAATATGTTAACTAAATTTGGCTAACTAAATGATAGCAACCAATAATCAATAATTAATGTGGACTTGTGAGTTGTAGTATTAGAAAGATAGATACCCTTAGCCCCTAACTTCTGAGTGCTACCCCTAGCAACCTCAGTGAAGTAGTGTCTGCCTTCTGGGAACTCAACCTGCCAGTATGAATTGGGGTTGGGAGACTAACTTTAGATCCTGCGCCATACAAAGGATAAAAAGAGGATTTCTTGTAAAAACTTTATTATGTTTTATTTTTAAAATGTATATATAAAAAATTCAGCCTGCTAATTTCAAAGCCAGCCTGCATATTTGTGTGTCTCTGGCTTTCTTCAGTTCTCTTCTACCCATTTAAGAAAAATGCTCCAATTGTTTTTTCTTTCTTTCCTTCCTTCCTTCTTCCTTCCCTCCCTCTGTTTCATTCTTTCTTTCTTTCTTCCTTCCTTTCTTTCTTTGTTTCCTTCTTTCCTTCCTTCTTTCTTTCTTTCTTCCTTCCTTTCTTTCTTTCTCCTTTCCTTCTTTTCTTCTTCAGCATTATTCTTAGCACTCTTTTGTTCCTTAATTCCCTCCCCCTGGATTACCAACAAAACAAAACAAAAAGAAACCCTCACCTGCAATAAATAAGAACAGTCAAACAAAACAAATTCATCCGCTACTCATATCTGAACATACATCTCCTTCTGTTCCTCACTTTGGAACTATTTTAGGAAAATAGATTCTTCTATTATTTCAGCCTTTATGCTCTGGATAATCAGTATTTCTATGATTATGATGATCCTGGAATTTCAAAAACAAGGATATATTAAGGATAGATCGAAGATCCCTATAAGTTCTAAAATTCTATGATTCTCTATATGACCATAAAATTGGCATAATTAATTTGATGATTTTTCCCATAATAGTCCATTTCTGCACAATCATTTGGGACTTTCTGAATCAGTCATTAAAACTGCTAACCACAGCATCCAAACTAGGACAAAATGAACAGATGATCCTTGAGTTTGCTAGTTGTGACTCGTTCTTTGTGTCATCAGTTAAGGACCCTGCATGGAACAGTACAATATGTGAAGCTTTGCCAGTATTTTCTTTTCTTTTTTTTCTTCTATGGAGCCAATGAACAAATACAATCCCTATTCCAAATGATGGCCTTTAAAATACTTTGAGACATCTCTTACATTTCCTTCAGGCATCTCTTCTTCAGACTAATTTCTTCATTTTCTTCAGTTGTATGTGATCCTTTACCATTGTAAAAGCAAGGACCCGGACATACGCAGGAGGGCCTGTGATCACAGGTTCTTAGATCTGCTTTTCGAAAAGGAAAGCAACTTTTGAGGGGTCAGCAATCACTTCATTCAAGCACATACATCATTCACTTAGTTCAAGGAAAAACGTCAGCACCCTGAACTTCAAAGAGAATAGAGAGAAATCAAAATCAACAGACAGGGCTTCCAACTGACTGACAGTAAGCTACACATACATCACAGATCAACAGACAGATAGCTGTCTGACCATACGTACATAATTACCAGAGAGTGAAGCATCAACATCTGGGCTTTCAAAGCCAGGAGGCTCCTTAGCGGCTTCCTAGAGTCTTATCTGGCCAAACAAAGACTTCCAATGAGTAAGCCCCCAACTAAAACTTTACCTCAGAAAATTTACACACTTTTCAGAGCCAGAGGACATCACACCCCTTGAGAACCAGTACACTAAGAATGTTATCTGTTATGTTATGTTATCTGCATCCCTCATAAGAAGTACGGACCTCCCCTAATCAAACTTTCCTTAATGGGCAGGCCCATTAACGGGTAGGGAAGATCTTTAACTCTCTGATTAGTATTATAACCACCTGGGCCAACCTATTCTCAGTGTTCTTGTTAATGTCCTTCTGCTGCCAGGTGGTGCAGTAGATAGAATACTAGACTTAAAATTAGAAAGTTGTTAGTTCAAATCTCACAGCAGACACTAACTAGATGTGTAATCTGGAGAAAGTCATTTAGTCTTTTTCAGTCTCAGTTTCCTCACCAATAAAATGGCGATAATAATTGAGATGAAATAAGATAATGCAGAGCAGTGTCTTTCACAACCACACCCTTCCTCACCTTTCATGCTTGTGCTCACCTGGATGATCGCAGCCCATCCCTAATTGCTCTTCTTGCTTCCAGTTTTTTTCCTCTCCAATTCATCCTCCACCACCTGCCAGATAGTTCATGCTAAAATACAAGCTTTATCATATCACTTCTTTTCTAAAGAAGTTTCAGTAATTCCCTGTTGCCTCTAGGTGAATTATGACTCCTCTATTTGGCACTTAAAACTTTTCATGATTTGACTTGCCTAGTGCCTTGAATGCTCTCCCTCTCACCTCTCACCTCTGTCTCCCTCTCACCTCAATCTCACCTCTGTCTCTTAGGATCCCTAGATCCTTTGAAGGTCTAGCTCAGATGTCATCTATACATGGCTCTTCCTTTTCCCTACAATCCATTGTATTCATTTTGTATGTATTTTGCATTTACTTACCCATGTATATGTGGTATCTTCTCAGTAGAATAAAAACATCTTGAGGGCAAAAAGTCTTTAAGCACAAAGACTTGTATGTAGTAGTGGTTAATTGAATTAAATCAAATGTGCTGTCAATGAATTTTAAATCAACAAGGAATGAAGGAAACAAGTATTATTGATCACCCACTGTGTGCCGGGCACTGTGCTAAGCCCTTTATAATAATTATCTTATTTGATTCTAATAATAACCCTGGGAGGTAGGGCCTATTATTAAACTATTTTAGAGGTGAGGAAACTGAGACAGACAAAAATAAAGTGACTTTCCCGGGGTCACACAGGCAATAAGTGTCTGAAGTCAGATTTGAACTCAGGTCTACCTGACTCCAGAACCAGTTCAGTTCAAAGGGCCCAGGACCTTGGGATCTCTTGAACTCAGAAGGATACCTGTTACCCTAAGCACTGCCCTCTCTGCATAGATCGTCATTCACTGAATATCAGGAAAGATATACCACAAATGAGCCAAAACGCAGGCTCAAGTTTGCCTAGGAAGGACACATGCTTTATCAGCTATGTGCATGGTAATATGGAAGAACACACTGAGAGGGGGGCTCACTTCCCTTTAAATAACCACAGACCCATCAACTCTTCCTGCTTAGCAGCCAATAAGACTTCCCTTTCGTCTAAAGGAATGAGGGAGCACTCAGCTCTGAGTCAGGCACATGTTGGCTGGAAGAATAATGACCGGCTTTGCACATACCTTTTTCAGTTTCTTTTACGTAGAAATGTTGGCAATACTTCCATCAACGTTGGGAATGGCTTTAAAAAGTCAAAGGAGTCAATGTTACCTGCATCCCTCATCCTTACTCCTCTCTCTGTCCTGATACTTATCAGGTTCAGTCAGTAACAGTTTACACAAGACTCCTTGTGTAATTCTCTGAGCTTCTTATTTTCATAATTTATTACAGTACAATAACATTGCATAACACTCACATAACACGGCTTGCTCGGTAGTCCTCTGCCGCATTTCACATCACTCAGATGTCCTCCCTTCATCTCTTCCTTTACCTTAATGTGAAGAGGGAGCCCTTCTCTTTGCCAAGCTAACCTCTCTACATATACAAATTCCATCCCATTTTCTCAAGCAGATTTCTCCCTCTATCATTCCCACTCTGATTTCTCTTTCATTTCCCTCTAACAGTTGGTTCCCTACTGCTTATAAATATATCCGTGTCTTTCCCATCTCATTTGATCCATCCATCCCTACTAGCATCCCATCATCTCTCCTTTCTTTTGTGGCTAAACTCCTTGAGAAGGCTATTTATAATTGATACCTCCCTTCCACTCTTCTCACTTACTTCTTAACACTGCCATCTGGTTTCAGGTCTGAGAAAACGGCCAGGGTCTAACAGTCAAAAATCACTGGTAATCTTGTTGCAAAAAGGTGCACAGACTACTTTTCTCTTACTCATAGCTGTGAAAATTAGATCTTAAAAGGATGATCATTAGCAATAAGTTAATGTGAGGGAGTCAAAGATATTAATAAAGTCAGTGAAGCCATTACTTTTACCAAGGGAAATTAAAAGAGCTGAGGGGGTGTGGTTGCTCCAGCCTCAGATACAATAATAAATCTTGGAAAAGAACAACTACATTATACTGCACAGAAGGCTAAGGAATGGCAAAGAATGCATCTTCTCTATTCCATTTTTATGGGAAAAGCTCCGTGATAAGCTACCAAGATCAGATAAAGGATTAATTTAAGAATGAAAGTTCCAGAGTACTTCCCAGGATTACCAGTTGATCAACTTAAGGTCATAAAATACAGAAGTAAACAAAAAATGACTTAAACTCTGTGAAAGGTGGAAGCTAAACATGGTGACTTTTTGAAAATCATAACAGATACTGAATCATAATTTAGACACTGAGTCAAAATCTAGATACTATTCCCTATGAAAGCTCAAACAAGAATATTGTGACCCATATGTGACTGGTAAATGATCAATATACAAACTTATGCTTGGGCATAATGTCAGCTTAATGCCCAAGCTCATGACTAAGCAGGAAACCAAAAATAACGACCCATCCGTAGTAATGCATTCTCTAGCTCTTCCTCCCTTCATCTGTTTTCTATAATTACCATGGAGTTTTGGGGGATTCCTTTGCCAGGATTCACCACTGGTCTAGCCCCTACCCCAGATCGATGACTAGCTGAACTCTTGGCAGGGATCCATCATATGTAACATGAGGGCAGGGCCCCCAATGTAAGTATCCAATTGAGTAAACAAACTCTAATCAGTCTGGATCTCTTTGGTCTCTTCCTTTTATATAGAACTTGTCCCACTGTTTGGGAGGGAAATGCAGGATTCCCTAGGTGGGAGAATTCTGAACTTTACAGCCATCTATAGTACAGAACAAAAATTAATCATAATAGTGACCCTGATGCATTCAAAATTATGTTAAATATAATTTATTTAGTTAAGGAAAGAAAGGAAGTGAACAAGAGTACATACAAACCACAAGTTTCTATATAAAATAATTCTCTACCAAAGGGATGACCTTTGAGAATCTAAAACAGAGGGGTTAAATACGGGGCCTGTGGGCCACGTGCTATTAGTGATGCTCCGGAGGGCAGATAAACATGTAACTTGGAAATATATAATAAAATAAAAATAGAATAACACATAGATATATTACATTTTAAAACTAAGTCAAAATGTCACCCATAGGGATACCTTATGAATAGGTTCATGACTCATTTCCATTGGAGTTTGTGTGACTTCCATTAGAACATATGGGGTGTCCAGGAAGGACTATCACCTCTGATGGAGTACTTGCTGAGCCCTTTTCAGGGCTACCTATCTACCTTTGGTGTTCACCTATCACCAAATTCTTGCTTGTGGCTCCAAGAAGATGTAGCATGAGCAGCGGCCACATCACTGTGAAACCATGTCAGCAGAGTGGGCTAAACCAGTTTGAGGGTAACCGAAAAGCCTCAGATTGGTCAATAAGTTAGGGAGGTGTCTACTCCAAGCATGTGAAGATTTCTCTCAATGAAACAGGCAGATGGAAACAATTTGTTCCAACAGTCATGAAGGCAGCTGAAGCAGGTGCTGTGGATTACTTAGAATTGACCAGACATCAAAAATACCAAGGTCATCCTCTGCACCTCGGGACATCACCAGCTATCCTGGCTTTTTTCTTACCACTGAACTTCCATGACTTTGGAAGAAAAGGTGAGGCTGATGATTTTGTGCAACTCTGCCTCTTAAATCCAGTTCACAAGTCAAGATGTCACCTGTGATGTCATTGGTCCTTTCTGAAAATGAAAGATGAACAGCAAGGATTCTGGCTTCAGAACTTGTCATTCAACTGACACTGCCCTCTTCAAAGCTGCTAACAATCTCTTGATTCCCAAATGTAATGGCCTTTTCTCAGTCCTCATCCTTCTTAACCTTCCTACAGCCTTGGACATGTCAATCTCCCTCTTCTACTTGATACTCTCTTCTCTCTAGGTTTCTGTGGTTCATCGATCCTGATTCTCCTTCTATCTGTCTGGCCTCTCTTTCTCAATCTCCTTTGCTGGATCTTCATACATCTCATGCCCACTAACTGGGGGTGTTCCACAGGACTCAGTCCTGGACCCTCTTCTCTCTTTACATGATTTCATTTGTTGACATCATTAGCTCCCATGGATTGTCTTATCATTTCTACGCAGATAGATGATCTGCAGAACTATTTGCCCAGCCCTAATTTCTCTCTTGACCTCCACTCTCCCATCTTCAGGACAACTCTATCATTTTCCTAACTTTTCTGTTACTGTCAAGGGAATCACCATCAACCTTATCACCTAAATTTGGAACTCAGATGTCATCCTCAGCTCCTCACTCTCTCCCTCACCAATACTCCATTCAGTCAGTAATCAAATCCTGTTGTTTCCATCTTTAAAACTTCTTTTGGATATTTTTCTCTCTTCTGACCCAGCTACTATCCTGCTAGCGTCCCTCATCATCTCATGCCTCGACTATTGCAATAGACTTTTGGTTGATCCCTCTGCTTCAAGTCTTTACTCTCTTCAGTTCATCCTCTACTCCATTGTCAAATTGGTCTTCCTAAAGTTCAAGTCTGACCATGCCCTCCCTACAGAAGCAACTCTAGGGGCTCCCTATTACCTCTAAGATCAAACACAAAATCCTTGGTTTGACTTTTAAAGCTCTCCATAACCCGGCCCCTTTCTACTTTTCTAGTCTTCTAACACCTTCTAACACCTAACAAGAACTCTAAGAATACAAAATTTCAGATGCCTCTCAATTATGCATTAGTTATCCAGTTGGCCACATTGGAGTCATCAGGATCCATCAAGTAAACAAACATTTGCTAACATAATAATCACCAGCACTAGACTTCATGGATGACAATAGTTTCTAAGGATATGTTATGCTCCATCACTTTCACAAATTGAATATGAGGAGTGACAGTCACTTGAAGTTCACATTTTTCTCTGACAGAATTGCTGTCACCTCCCTTTTAAGGGCAGATATGAGGCTTAAACTCTCAGTTTCAATCTATTAAAAATGTACGTTAGACACAACACATGAGTTGCATCTACTGGACTCCAGGACAATTGGGAAATAGAGGGAAGTCAAAATACTTCATAGTATAATGTATTTTACAATTACAAAGTATTTTGCATGCACTATTTCATTGGTTTCTTATAACAACCTTGTGATAGAGGTAGTGTACTTAATGAATCAGACGAGGTAATCCATAAAAACAGCTTTGCCAGACTTCATGTACTTATCACTGTCAATTATTATCATTATTATAATTATCATTGCTGTTCTTATTCATCCGAAGTTCAGGAATTTACCCTAAGGTTATGCAGCTTATAAATAGCAGAGCCACCATTGAGACTGGATCTTCTGGTTGGAGGTCTAGTGCCCTTTCCTCCGCACCCCAACAATTAACTGTCAGGGAAGAGAAGTGATGTCAGTCAAACCATGGTGATGGGGGATAGCCATTGTAGAAGGTGGAGGGAGGGGCAAGGATTAGAGCAAGTAACCAGTGTATTTAACTCATGGAGAAGCAACAAAGATGCTTGGCTGATGTTCCTAAGCCAGACCTGATGATAACTGTCTTTGGGTACATGAGTAAATGGGAGTCCGAGAATCAATAAGCTGGGATTCCCAACATGGGAATGGAGTTTGTGAAGCTAACATTTCACAATCTACCAGATACTTTTGTTTCATGTCTGTGTCTTGTTTAGATGAGTATCGGGCAGTTAGGTTGTCTTTTGTTATCATTTTGCCAAGTCTCCTCTATTCACTGGACCACAACAGACCTTACTGCAGACAGACCTCTATTCAAGGGGTTCAAGGTATTCTTGCAGGTGGTCCAACACAGATTTTACAGCCTCTTGTAGGCAGAGATGAAAAGTTGCCAAAATGCCACCTCAGGGGCAAGGCTACACAATGCACTACATATTTTGCTTCCAGGTCCTCAGTGACGGGTATTTAACGTGGACTTTACCTATGGTAGTACAATGCATAGAGTGTTACACTTGGAGTCAAGAAAGCCAGAGAGTAAATCAAGATTCAGTTCAGCTATTTTGTAGCCATGTGACTGTGAGAATGTCACTTATTTTCTCTGTGTACCGGTTTCTTCATTTGTAAAATGGAATTATTGTGAGATGATCAAATGAAATAATGGATGTAAAACCCTTTGCAAAGCTTAAAGTGTTATCTCCTATTGGCTGTTATACTCTCAGGGATGAACTGGCTTGAGTGAAGAACATGGATAAAAACCAACCCAGCAATGGAAAAAAGACCAGGTCATCAATTAAATTGATACCACTTCCAAATAATTAAGATCTTTTGCATCCTGATTCTGTCTACCAATATATGAACTATCCCCCCACCACCACCCCAGTTGTCTATTTCACAAATTTGATAAAAATGTATCTTCTGCATTTTTATTCAAGTCATGGTAAAAGTGTTAAACTGGACAAAGCAAAGTAGAGGGTCATATGGCTCTCTATTAGAGACTTTTGTTCAGGTTGATGCTAGTCTCTTTTTAAGTGAATTTTTTTATTGTAAATTTAACAATCATAAGTGTTTTATTAAGTAAAAAAGAAAAAGAATAAATACACGAGAAACTGTGAACATCTATCATGCAGTTTGTTTTTAAGAAAACATGCAAGTATATGTATATACAACATAATAAGGTAATAAAACACTTGTATCTCTTGCACTTTAATTTTTTTGTTCAGTACATTAGAATGTTAGCACTACATCATCATATAGTTCCTTCCACTGTTCAAATAAGTTACCTTGCTGTCTTTTTTGGTATGTATATAACTCTATTCATTAACTACCACCTCCCCATTCTAAAGTTCTCCCTTGTAAAAATATGTTACACATTGGCCATATCTGAGGTTCATATCCAATTCTGCCCCTCTGCTCCATTACTTCTTTCCCAAGAGTTGGGAGGAAGTCACTGTTGTTCAGTGCTTGGATCAGGGCTCAGAGAGATTTCAACTTTTTTTTATTTGTTATGCTTTTTTATTATCATCATACAAGTGGTTCCCCTCATTTCACTCAGTATCAGTTCATATTAGTTGTCTTATGTTTTTGTGAATCCACTATGTTTGTCATTTCATATTGCACAACAATAATCCATTACGTTCCCACAGCACAATTTGTTCAGCTATCTCACAATTGATGAGCATCTATTTTGTTTTCAGCTCTTTGCTAGTACAAAAAAAGGGCTACTCTCAATATTCTTACACATAGGAGTCCTTCCCTACGTGTGTAAGCAGCTGATGGATAGAGAGCTTGATCTGGAGTCAGGAAGATTCCAGCTCAAGCCCAGCCCCAGACACTTACTAACTGTGTAATCTTGGGCAAGTCATTTAATCTCCATCTGCCTCAGTTTGCTTAACTGTAAAATGGGGATAATAATAACTTCTACCTTTCAGGATTGTGACAATTAAATGAAATATTATTTGTAAAGTACTTAGCAAAGCACCTGGTGCATTGTAGGCTTGTGTCTTTCCTTAATAAAAAATTAATTTCATTCCTGCTTTCCTTCTTTCCTCTCTGTCCTTGGTGTCCTTGGGATACACCAAGTATTATATATATATATATATATATATATATATATATATATATATATATATATATATATATATATATATATATATATACATATATATATATTAGTGTTTCATGTACAGTTTTACAGTTTAGTGACTTTTTGGTATACTTCCAAATTGCTTTTAAGAATGGATGAACTAATTTACAACTCTATCAACATTACATTGATGTGCTTATTCATTCATAAACATTCCAACAATTGCTATTTTCCTCTTTCATCGTCTTTGCCAGTCTAATGGATAAGATAGAACTTAAAGGTTGAATTTGAACTTCTCTAATTATTAATAATTTGAAGATATTTTTATTATGAACTTAAGAACATTTCCATATACTCAACAGGAAATAAAAGAAGATTCTATGTGAAATCACGAATAAAAATACATATATACACATATCATTTACTGTATATATGTACATATATACCCACATGTATGTCTGCATATATACAGTATGTGTGTGTGTGTGTGTTCAACCTTTCTTTGTCCATTTCAGATAAGAATGAGGCTTATCTGATGACAGTACCTCAGTCCCTTCCTCTGTGATTATATATTATTCTCACACACTTCAATTACAGGAAACATTTAAGTTCCACTTGTTTTCTTTTTTCTACACTAGGGACACTCCTTTTACCCTCCTTTCCTTTCACTTCTTCAGACTCTCAGAATGGAACCAATTCACCCCTCAGGACTTCTGGTTTTCTTATTTAGATCCCACAATACCCTTTGAAGATATTAAGATTCTGAATGGATTCTTTTTTCTCCTTCTATTAGAATGTTAGCACTCCATCATCATTATAGCTCCTTACAATTATTCAAATAAATTACCTTTCTAAGCATCTCTGAACTCTTGTGTTTGTATTTCAAAGTTTCCAGTCAACTCTGGTCTTTTCATCAGAAATGCTTGAAAATTTTCTCTTTTATAATAGGGAAATCTATGTTGTTGAGTAGCCCCCAGGATCATGCTCAGCTTTGTAGGGTGAGTGATTCTTGTTTATAGACTGATCCATTTTGCCTTTTGAAAAGTTTTATTGCATATCTCTTCTTACTTACAGTAGAAGCTTCCAGGTCTATCGAAATCTTCACTATAGTTCCTTGGTACTTGAACTGTTTCTTTCTGCATGTTTATACTATTTTTATCTTGATGTGGGAACTCTGGATTTTGGTTATAACTGTGGTTCTTTTTAAGTGATGTACTTCCATTTCACTGTCAAAGGACAAGGAAGGATCAAGGCACCATTCAGTATTTTCTGTCACTAAAATAACAAGTCTTTTGAACACTGAGGCATTACATGGTCAGAAATAGCCAAGAAGTTTGTTATTTTTAAAAGAGCCATGTCTTTTAAAAAATAGTATTTATTTAGTATTTTACTTTTCCCCCAATTACATGTAAAAACAATTTTTAACACTGAAAATAATTGAGTTCCAAATTATCTCACGCTTTTCTCCCCTCATTGAAAAGGCAATAAATTCAACATAGGTTGCATATGCAAAGACATGCAAAATACATTTACATATCACTCCTGTTGTGAAAGAAAACACTGAAAAAAATAAAAAGAAAGTTTAAAAAAGTATACATTGATCTGCATTCAGACTACATTAGTTCTTTTTCCGGAGCTATAGAATTTTTCATAATAAGAATTGTCTTAAGATCATCATTGGAATTGTCTTGGATCATTGCATTGCTCAGGATTAAAGTTATTCACACCTGCTCATTATATATTATATATAATATATGTTATGTATATAATATATTATATAACAGCAATATATCATTATTGCTGTTACTGTGTACAGTGTTCTCCTGGTTGTATCCACTTCACTTTGCCTCAGTTTATTTCCTTCCAGGTTTTTCTGAGAGCATTCTGCTCATCATTTCTCATTGCATAGTAACGTTCCATTGCAATAATATGCCACAACTTACTCAGTCATTCCCCAACTGATGGGCATCCTCTCAATGTCCAATTCTTTGCCACCACTAAAAGAACTACTATAAATATTTTTACTCATAGGTCCTTTTCTTTTTGTTTTTTATCTCTTTGGGAAATAGACCTATTAGTATTGCTGGATCCAATATATTAAGCATGGCTTTGGTCATAGATCCAGATAGCCCTACAAAATGGTTGAATCATTTCACAGTTCTACCAATAGTGTATTAGTGTCTCAGTTTTCCCACATCTACCTCCAACATTTGTAATTTTCCTTTTCTGTCATATTAACCAATCTGATAAGTGTGGGGTAGAACCTCAGAGTTTTTTTTTAATTTGTATTTCTCTAAACAATAGTGATTTAAAGCACTTTTTCATATGACTATGTGGATAGCTTTGATTACTTTGGCGGAAAACTGCCTTTTTATATCCTTTGACTATCAATTGGGGAATGACTTATTTTTATGAATTATATTTTTATAAATATATATATTATAAACATATACATAAATTGTATAAATTAAACTCATTTCTCTATATATTTGAGAAATAAAGTCTTTATCAGAGAAAATTGCTGTAAATTTTTTCACTGTTAGGATTATTAATTGTATTTCCCTCCACCCTATTCCCCCCCAAACTCCCCCACACACATACTATCTCTTTCACTCTCTTCATGCTCAAAACTGTTTTGCTTCTGAATACCACCTCCCCCCAATCTGACCTCCCTTCTCTCAGCACCACCTCCTTCTCTTTTCCCCTTCCCCTCCTACTTTCCTATAAGGTAAGATTGATTTCTATATCCATAATCTGTATACTATTCCCTTTTTGAGTCAATTTCCACGAGAGTCAAGTTCATGCGCTCCTGCCTACCACCCTATCTTCCCTTCTCCTGTAAAAGCTCTTTCTTTCATGTGCTTTTTATATGAAGACCCCATAAAGGTCTGAGTCTTGAATCACACATGTTAACTGGAGACAGGAGGTTTCTATGAATACTATGACCTTTGCTTTACTTATACTTTGCCAGGGGTTAATATCAAGATTATATATCTGTAGTTTTCAGAATCCATCATTTCTACCTTTTAAAACATTAGGATAAGAGTTGTCCATCTCCTGACTTCCAGTAATACTTCCCCACTTTTCCACAATCCTTTGAAGATTGGTGGCTCTGCAAAAATACTCATGCTTTTCTGTACTATGGTATATGCCTCACCTGGGTCAGGAAGTCTAACCTCATGCAAGGATGCTTTGTGTTCTTTTTCTATCCTATCACCTTATGTCTTCAGTTTCTTCTTCATGTTGTCTGTTTTCATTATTTCAGTTTCAAAATGATTCAACTTTACAGAGATCAAATAAAAAATGGAGTTGAATAGTTCTACTCTCTCTTTTCCATTTGTTAATGATATGCTATCTACTCCAAGCTATAAACCTACTTCATCCTTAGCCTAAATTTAAATGCCCTTATCATTCTCCTTAACATTTTAACTCTTTTCCTGATAGTTTTATTGTCTTTGCCTTTCTTCTGTATTCTTCTTCGGTGATACAGTCTTCTTTCCATCTTCGGCACATTTCCTTCAAAATCTGGGATCATCAGAGATTAAAGTTATAATAGTCTCTGTAGGAGCCTCTTCTTTTTATTTTCTTCCTTATAATGAGGTTATATCACCAATATTTCAGCTTTGAAAGCTTTTCAACACTCGTTAGCCATCTCTCAACATGAGCTTTATTTCTATGACTTCTTCAAATCTTTTGTAATAAATTATCATGTATTTATTTATATCTTGTCTTCCCCCACATAACTCTGTATGGTGAACTTTCACACTTTTAGAAGACTGAGTTCAAGAAGCTGATTCTAAGTGCCAAAATGAATAAGGAAAAGTTGACAAATGCAACTGATTTTCCAACAGTGGATAGCTCTACTCGGTAGCCATTCAGTCAGTCAATAAACATTTGTTAAGCTCCTACTACATGCCAGAGATTGTTCTAACTCCTGGGGATACAAAGAGCAGAAACAGACAACCTCTGCTATCAAAGAGCTCACAGTCTCATGTCATATCATAAAACAATTATATATTGTATATATATTATATATCGTATATATTATATATAATATATAGCTTGTATGAACAAGCTACATGCAGGATAAATTGAGGATTTAAGAAAAGGCACTAGAATTATGTGGGAATGGCATAAAGTAAAAAAATCTGAAAAGTATTTAGTTAATTCAATTAATAGCCAAAGTCTATAGCATCTGTTATGTGGAAATGGTTACATTTTTTTTTTTAGTAGAAGGGAATCTTACAGTATTTTTTTCTTTGGACGAATGAATTGAAATGATCCATATTTGTCTGATAGAATCATGTGCCTCTCCCTCCAATCCTCCAGTCCTGCAAATACTGAAGGGCTCTTCCAGTCTCAGACCAGCAGAGCTCTCTTCTCAGGAAGTTTGTTGTAATCTCTTTCAAGATAAGATAAAAACAAAACAAAATTAAACAAAACAAGAAACCTGATCTTCAACTTACATCTTTATTGTTGAATATGTATTCTATTCATAAGAATGTATTATGTAATTGTTTATATAAAGAGATGAGTTATTAGACAGACAACATATTAATAAATTGTTGCTTTCAAGTCTATGTCCTACTAACATCACACTGTTAAATGATATTAACCATGTAATTTTTTAAGATGGCATTTCTCTTGTTTGTGGCACCATATTTCCCTTCACTCAAGGGTAGAAATTAAAAGACAATGTAATTTTCTGTAGACCAAATGAAGAAAGTATTATTTTTCTTTTTTTCTGTTTTTAAACCAGCTTCAATTACACTAATATCATGTATGAAAACAGGAAATGAGGAGTATAGTATTCCAGATGGGAGTTACTCTGAATAGCTGCCTTATATTCTAAAAGAAACACAAATATTGAATTTCTTTTTGTTTATGGCTGCTTTCTATATTATAGGACAGTTAATCTATTGAGGGGAGCAAAAATACGTTGGCAGAGGAAGGAGAAGACGAAGATCACAGTTTTGTCTTACTAATTATAACATAATTCATAACTCCCTCCATTTCTATAAATTAAGTTGTTATCTCTGGAGATCTCAAAATAGCCATAAGAATAGAAGCAAGAATCCCACCACTGAAAACACAGAAGAAACAGAGAAAAAAAAGGGGACTCTGAAGACCAGTCTTGTGAAGTATGTATACAACGTCATAGTACTCCCAGGCTGACCTGTTCCATCCTGCCCCTGGTAAATCTGATTATCTAGAAATGCATAATTATTTTCCTTAAGGATCACCTGAAGTAAACCCACAAACTTTGATAAAACTTTATTTTTACTCTTACATTTCAAAGATCATCACAATGATCAGATTTCAAAAGAATGATTTCCATTACTTCAGTGTAGCAAGAGTATTTCTAGAAAGAAAAGACTCCAATAAAACCTAATGAATACATTACTAAGGATTTTATCTAGAATTTTTGGGTAGGCTCTGCTACCAATTCAGTACAGTCTGTTAGCATTATTGCATGTTATACAACATCTGCTAACTGTATTCTCGTGACCATTTCATTTCACCTTTAAAACTAAGGCAAATTTCAGAACTGTGTTACATACAAACACATTTATAGGAGGTAATGCCAATCATAAATTTCTAAGTAAAAGAAAAGAATTCATTGTTGGTGGAATTGTAAAATGATCCAACCATTTTGGAGAACAATCTGGAATTATGCCCAAAGAGTTATTAAGCTACCAATACCTATGGCCCAGCAATACTACTTGGTCTATTTCCAAAGATGTAGGAGGAAAGAAAAAAACATTTATGTTCTAAAATGTTTACAGTAGCTCTCTTTGTGGTGGAAAAGAACTGGAAATTACATAGATGCCCATCATTTGAGGAGTGGCTGAACAAGTTGTGGTATATAATTGTGATGGAATACTACTGTACTATAAGAAATGATCATCTCAATTATTTTAGAAGAATATGGAAAGACTTGCATGAAGAAAATGAGGATTAAAATCTCTTAGTTGGCAGGGGAAGGAGAAGACGAAGATCACAGTTTTGTCTTACTAATTATAACATAATTCATAACTCCCTCCATTTCTATAAATTAAGTTGTTATCTCTGGAGATCTCAAAATAGCCATAAGAATAGAAGCAAGAATCCCACCACTGAAAACACAGAAGAAACAGAGAAAAAAAAGGCGACTCTGAAGACCAGTCTTGTGAAGTATGTATACAACTTCATAGTACTCCCAGGCTGACCTGTTCCATCCTGCCCCTGGCAAATCTGATTATCTAGAAATGCATAATTATTTTCCTTAAGGATCACCTGAAGAACTAAGGGGACTAAGAGAACACTGTATACAGTAACAGCAATAATGTTTTTAAAATGACTTTGAGCAAATAAGTCATTTTAATTATTAGAAAATACCCAAATTAACTATAAAGGATGTATGAAGAAAGATACTATCTGCATGCAAGGAAAGAAATGATAAATAGATGTATGTATAGAATAATTTTACATATATATATCCTATATATATTTGTGTCTAATGGTAGCAATCTTCAGGGAAGGGGAGACTGAGGGAAGAAAAAAAGAAATTTACATAATGATTTTTGTTTCATATTTGAAAGGAATAGCAAACTGTGCATAGTAGATTTGCAATTTCATGTACAATCATTTTATTTTATTATACTATGCTATGAAAGTGCTTGTTTTATTCTACCAATTAAAATGAGAGAGAGAGAGAAAGAGAGAGAGAGAGAGAGAGAGAGAGAGAGAGAAAGAGAGAGAGAGAGAGAACAAAGTGAGCTGCTCTGCATATCCTACCATTTCAGGGTGGACTGAATCTGAGCTTTGCCATGTAAAGCTTATGTGACTGGACAAGTCAGGCAGTCAGTGAGTACTCAGCAAAGCTTTGTTAAGTGCCTACTATGTGTCAAGTACCAGGAAACAAAGAAAGATGCACGTCAGTCCCTGTTCTTGAGGAGATCAGAGTCCAATAAAGGAGGCAATGTGCAAACAACATACAGACAAGATGAACTTGAAATCCAACAGAGGGAAGGCACTGGAATTAAGGGAGATTGGGAACTATTCCCCCATAGGAGGTGAGATTTTAGCTGGGAAGCCAGGCAGCAGGGAAGAGGAAGGAGAGTGTTCCAGGTATGGGAGCCAGTATAAATGCCTTGAATTTGGAGAGGACTGTCCTGCTCCAAAGAGACCTGTGTCACTGGATTACTGAGTATGTCTGGGGGGCAGGGGTGGAGGTGGGAGGAATGGCTGGGTGGGTTAAGATATGCATTCGTCCTTTGTTGTGGAAGAAGACAATGCCATCAGAAATAATGACATGACTTGCACTTGACTTTGTTTTGAGTGAGGGAGGGCTCTTCAGGTCACCAGCCTCACTTCTCCCCCAGAGCCCTCTGAATCAGAGTCATATTCTCAGAATGACTGGAGATGACCCACAATGAGGCAGTTGGGGTTAAGTGACTTGCCTAAGGTCACACAACTAGTGAGTGTCAAGTGTCTGAGGTAAGGTTTGAACTCAGGTCCTCCTGACTCCTGCACTGGTGTTCTGTCCACTGCACTACCTATCTGCCCTAGAATTAAGATGTATGAAGACTGCAAAGGTGAGGAGGAGGGAAGGGCTTTGAATGCTAAACAGAGAATTTTGTATTTGATCCTGGAAGTTCTAGGGAAGCATTGGAGTTTATTGAGTATGGGTGGAGAGGGGAGGAGTGTGCAGCTCATTGAACCTCTCTGTCAGTTTCCTTTTCTGTGAAATAAAGGTGTTGAACTGGACAACCTACAATTACTTCCCCTTCTATATCTATGATCCTGTGAACTTTAAAGCTAAAATTTTAAAGGGTAGAAGGAAAGAAAAGAATTTTATAGCTACTAGAAAAACAAGCAAAAGCCTCAGTGCTTAAATTAGCTCATAGTTGGGCCAAAAATGTGAAATGGAATTCCAAGTTAATTCAAATGCTCTTGAGGCCCAAGTTCCCATAGCCGAAGGGAGACAAAGAGTAATGGTAATCAGCTAGGTAATGAAGATAAACACTTGTGCTCCTTTTTGGAGATTTCTAAGACTAGGGCAGACAATTATCCAGGGAGAGGTTAAGGTACGATCCTTCATGGAGGCAAAGGGATGATCCCCTGGAACAAATTCTGTGATCTTAAGTAATAACGCATGGGGTTTTAATTTTTACAGCAAAATTAGATAATATTTGCTTAAAGGTTCAGTTATACACTACTCTGTTGATGATAAATGTCTGATTAGTATAATATTCAAGGACATGAAAATCAGAGTTCACCATTCAAAGGAAATTCCACCTTTTAAGAAAATATGTGAGACTTTTAAGCCTTCAAATTATGTGAAATTGAGACTTCTCTTTTTCATAAAATTCAACCATTTGATAGTGAACTTAGATGATATATCAATTAGTATAACAAATTAGAAATGCTATTTTAAGCACTGCAAGTCAGAAACAATTACATTATGCTCTTTGGTTACTTACATTGAGTGTAAATAGGAAGGTTAATGGTTTCTCTTCTGTACTGATAGCAATGCTGTCAACAAGAACCATCCTTCCTTTCCCTTGCCTTCTATTGTCCATTAAGATTGACTTGCCTGGATTCATTAATTGTAGACTGAAGGACCAATTAAAGGGTTTTAAAAAATGATCTTAAATAATTAACAGCAGTTTTAAAGATGACAAATGTCCTCTCTTCATTTCCAAACTCTGTAATGCTTTTGAGCAAATGACTAATGAGTTCTCCATTGACCTTTGCCGCAATTTTGATAAAATACCGTTTTAATTTTATGTCCTGCATTTGAGAGTTAAAGACTTTAATTTCAATGAGCAGCTTGAAATGGGCTTTTTAAAAAGAGGGGGTTCATTATGGCATGACATATATTTATTGGAAATATTTTGGCAATATTACTCAAAGAACATTAAATGTGAGTTCCCAGGTATCTTTATTACTTCCCAAATCTTACCAAATAATACAATTGGCAGTTAAATATCCCAAAACATTTCTTGGCCATCTAAACGAATGATAGCAGAAAAATGATAGAGCTTTTAGTGGAATTATTTGGCCAATGGAATGGTACGTAGTCCAGCAAAGGTCTTTTTCTATATGGACTTCAAGATGAGAGACAAAGAATTTGAAAGGAAAAAAGAAGCATTTTCAGTTGCTCATGGAATCGAAGTAAGCGTTAATGTTCAGAAAGTGAACTGACATATTCAGCTATTTCTACCACCAAACATGAGCCTTGGGGATAAAAAAGGGTTGTTACCAGATTTTGAGTTACAAACATGGGAAAGGGTCAGAAAACCTCATTTCCTTCTTTGTTTTTGGAAGCTTTTGGGGTTAAGTGACTTGCTCAGTGAGTGTCTGAGGTCATCTCTTAATTCAGGTCTTCCTGACTCCAGGACCAGTGATCTATCCCATGCACCAGCTTGCTGCCCCTTAGAAGACCTCAATTCAAGTCTGCTTGAAATCTAACATTCTACCACTTATTAGCTATATAACCTTGGGCTAGTCACTTCATCTCTGTGAAGCCTCAGTTTCATCAAATGGGAATAATAGCATTTTCCCTGCCTACCCTAAGAGAATTGTCTTTAGGGAAGTAGTGTGGAAGCCTTAAGTGTATACACACACACACACACACACACACACACACACACACACGCGCGCGCGCACACACACACACATTCACATACAGTTATAGCTATAATATCATATCATGAGCTGATATGTCCAGCCCCTTAGCTCCAGCCAGCCTTTTCCCAAATGTTCATAGAACCATAGATTTAGTGTTGGAAGAAAGAAGTCATTGAGTCCAACCCCTCATTTGAAAACTAAAACCTACAAAGGGTGACTTGCTCTCACGCAGTATGTGTTCAAGGCAGGATTTGAATTTGGGTTTTTCTTGTTCCAAGTTCAGCTTTGTATTCACTATACCATGTTAAAAGAGTCCAAGGGACACAGTGCAAATCTGGCACCACATTAGGAAAAAATAAGTCCAAGTGTAATGTCCTAGTGAGAGAGAATCAGAAGTACTATCTTGGTATATGTTGGGTGTGGTGATTGTTATAGCTGAACAAAAAAGTGAATGATTTGAAACACATCCATGACTTTTATGCGGTGCATGTCGGCAGACTAAATTAAAATGTGGACTGGATTGTAAACTAGTTTAGAATATTCTTACCTTGACCCAATTGGGTCAAGGAAACTACATTCCTAAAATGTATAGGCTGCTAGGACTGGGAAGGAGTTAGAGATTATCCAGTCAAAATCCCTCCCTTTGCAGATGGGGAAACTGAGGCCTAGGAAAGTGAGGTGACTTGCCCAAAGGTACACTCTTAGTTATGGCAAGAAATAGAACTAAAACTCAGGTGTTCTAACTCCCTGTTAAGTCCAATGATCTTTTCAATATGCTTAACCTGAATGTGGCTTAGAGAAAGCTAGAAATAACCTGGATATGAAACTAATATTAATGTTTTAGCAATGTGGCTAGAGCACCAGACCTGGAGTCAGCAAGACCTGCATTCAAATTCGGCCCCAGAAATTTACTCTCTGTGTGACCCTGAGCAAGACACTTAATCTTAGTCTGTCTTGGTTTCCTTTATGGTGCATAATAACTGAAGAAACAATCCAAGTCACATGATTTATTTGCAAAACAGACATAATAAATGAGTCAATGGACTCCTCAGTCAGTCCAAAGATCCTGAATACAGAGTGAGACAGGGATTAAAAACAATTAATCAAAAAGACAAATTAATTAAAAGAAAGTAATTAACCAGGATATAAAATCAGGTAATTTGATTTCTAATTGGAGAAAAGATTAGGGACTTTCAAAGTTGGAAGGAGGAGAGCAAATAGGTGTAATTTCCTGAAATCAGAAAAAGAGGTATCCCATTCCCCTCAAGTGACTGTATTCAGTCAAAGGAACTTGGAAGCAAGAACCGATTGACCAATAAGGGATCAGTTTTCTGACAAGACATGATTGTGAGAAAACTTCTTTCATCAGTCTTTGGATCAGACAAGGCTTTTGCTCAGTATAACCTAGGTCCTTCGTTAAGGGTTGCTAAGCAGCAGGTAGAGGTGGTCCAGCTTCCCCAGCCAGGCAGGACTAAGTTCGAACAATGAGATAAATTTTCTCACAATTTTCATAATTGGGATAGAGTTTTCTCACAAGAAAGAAACTGAACTAGACCCAAAACTGAAAAAAGGGAACTGAGCTAAACCCAGAACTGAGTGACAAGATGGAATTGGTATGGTTTGCGCAGTTCCCACACCTCAACTCTAAAATGGGGATAATGACAGCATCTACCTCGCAGGGGTGGGAAGAGATAATATTTGTAAACTGCTTACTACAGTGTCTGGCACACAGAAGGAATTTAATAAAGGCTTCCTTCCTTCATTCTTTCCTTCTTTTCTTGGAGGAAATCATAAGATAATCCTTTGAGACACATGAAGGGTGGGAATGGGAATGATTCGCGGGTATCATTAGCAAGCCTTCCTCTTCCTATATCCTTCCTAAACATTCCCCAAACCCAATCCCAAGTTGCTGCCCAAGTAAAGAAGAAGGATGATGGAACGATAGTGACCAAACAGGGGTAGGAGGGATTTGGGCTTAGAGGATGAAATATGACTTTACAAAAGTGCATCTGAAAATGAACTGGGGGCTTTATTAGATTACAAGGGAGTAAGCATCCATAAAGGACCTACCATGTGCCAGGCACCGTGCTAAGGGCTTTACAAGTATCTCATTTGATCCTCACAACAACCTTGGGAAGTAGGTGCTATTAATATCCCCATTTTACAGATAAGGAAACCAAAGCAAAAAGAGGTTAAGTGACTTATGCAATAGGTGACATTGTTATAAGTCTCTAAGGCCGGATTTGAACTCAGGTCCTCCTGACTCCAGGTCCAGTGCTCCAGCCACTGTCTCACCAGTTACCTACAAAACCAACCAGAGTTAACAATAATGTGATAAAGGAGACATACATGTGTGTATATACATATATATACACACATATGTACATACACATGCATATATATCCACATATACATACATATATATATAAGTACATGACAGCTATCACAGCAAATATTTTCATAGGCAACATTGAGAGTTCTAGGGTCATTTTTAGGAACAACTTGGATAAAGGTATATTTGGCATCCTTATTAGATTTGCAAATGATGTAAAGTTGAGAGGCATATCTAACCCACTGGAGGAAAAGACCCGGGATCCTCAAAAATCTTGATAGGCTAGAAACACTGGGTGGAAATAACAAGGGTAAATAAAAAGTTTCACAAATAGATGCAAAAAATTGATTTCCCAAGGTAGGAGAGGTTTGATTTATCTGATGGGAGGGAGCAGCAATTTATCTAAAAAAGATCTGAGGTTTTTAGTGGACTGAAAGCTTAATATAAATAAATGGCAGCCCCAAAAGCTAAAGCAATCTTGGGTTTCATTGAAAGGGGCATAGCTCCCAGGATGTGATGGCCTCATTGTGCTATACATTGTTCAGACTCTAACTGGACACCCTATTTTAGAAATAACATTGATAATCTGCTTCAGAACACCTACAGGCGATCAACCCCCACAGTAAAAAGGCTTTAAGTCCATGCCCTATGAGGATAAGTTTTGAAGAATTCAAGATGTTAAATATGAACAAGAAAAGGCTAGGTGGTGTAGTGGATAGAACGCTGGGCTTAGAACCAGGAAGACTCCTCTTCCTGAGTTCAAATCTGGCCTCTTAAACTAGCTGTGTGATCCTGGGCAAGTCACTTAACCCTGTTTGCCTCAGTTTCCTTATCTGTAAAATAAACTGGCGAAGGAAATGGCAAACCACTCCCTAGTATCTCTGCCAACACCCAAAATAGGGTCACAAAGAGTCAGACAGGACTGAAATGACTCAACAAGAAATGACTTAGAAGGTGCATGACAGCCATCTCCAAATATTTGAAGGAAGATTAATTAAACTGACTCTGCTTGACTCCAAAGGGCCAGACCAGGAGCCAGGGGTGGAAATTGCCAAGAGGCAAAATGAGGCATCACAAAAAGAAAAATGCCCTAACAATTAGAGCTGTCAACATAGAAAATGGGCTGAGTCTGGAAGTCAGCAGCTCCTTATTTCCTCTAGGATCAAACACGCCCTTCTCTATTGGGCATCGGCATATCATGGTGTGATGGGCCATGCCGCCTTTTTGACTGCTAATGTAATAGTGTTAAGATTTCCCATTATTACACAATGAATACTTTCAATCAAAACTGTTTTAGGCTAATATACAGAAATGAAAAATACCATAAGCTCAAGGGTTAATGGAGGAATAGGAAATTCTCTTAATGGATTATGACATCTTTTTGAGTTGAAACTTGTTCTTTTCAAAAATACTGCTTTAAGCTCTTTGCAGGGAAAAACATGAAAACAATTACATGACAGCATAATAATAATTACCTTTTCAAATATTAACTTGGCTACTGTCTCACACTTTCTTGCTGTGAAATTTAGTAGACATTATCAATCCAGAAAGACGTGTTTTTTCAAAGTTGCTAAAATCTTATTTTGGGAGATACTTGACAAATCAAACCCTTATAAAATAATTTGGTCAATATCTTTGTTTTCTTTTCTCTCCGCTTTATACATTTAATCATTAATGTCTGCATCTTAGCCTTTCTATTTTTAAATTATTCAGTGAAGTCTTTAACTGCTGCCTGAGGTATTATAGCCTGTTGCCATAGAAATTATCAAACTCAAAAAATCTGTTTTTCAATTTTGTTGTAGCTTTGGAGGAGGAAAAATGATTACCTATGAGGGTAGAAGGAAGAAAGATAGCATGGTCCAGAGGAAAGAATGCTGGATGGAAAGTCAGAAGGCCTGGATGACCTTGGGCAAGTTATTTAATCACCTGGGGCCTCACATACCTCATCTGAAGAGGCAATTGACCTAGATGACAGCAAGGTTCATTTCAGCTACCTATCTGATGAGATTTTAGGAGCTATGGAAAAGGAATTCTTTGTGTTATAGATTTATGCCTCATCCACTGTCCATGTCTAAAACTCGTAATTACAACTTCATCATTTTCGTCCTAGAGTTTTGAATACTGTTAAACGTAATCCTCGGTGAGTTAATATTTTGAGCAGCTATCTCTTACTTATACCTTAGTATGAAGGATGCATCTAACTGGATTTTTTCCTTCTTTAAAAAAATTGTTGTCTTTTGTTTTGAAAAAGTCATCCCTATACCCCATAAAAAGAGCCAGCCCTCAGATAACCACCCTTTAAAACAAAGATTAAAGGAAAAATTAGGCAGCTAGGTAGGAAAATGGATAGAGTACCAGACCTGGAGTGGGGAAGACTCATTTTCCTGAGTTCAAATGGGGCCTTAGACACTTACTAGCTGTGTGACCCTGGGCAAGTCACTTAAAACCCTATTTACCTCAGTTTCCTCATCCATAAAATGAGCTGGAGAAGGAAACGGCAAACTTTTCCAGTACCTGCGAAGAAAACCCCAAATAAGGTCACAAAGAGTCAGACACACATTAAAAGCAACAGTTTTCAGTAAAAATCCTTAACATTATTTGAAGATGATGGGCCAATGAGCAGCAAAACTGTAATAGATTTAATAAAAGGGAACTTGATTCTGTCTTCTGATTAAAGTGTTATTTAATGAGAAAAAAATAATTGAAGTAGATGAGGTATCCTTTTTTGAACATTTGATATAGTGTCTTAAAGAACATTACTAGGAAATCTTTTTGCATTACATATTTTTCAAGTGTCCACCATCGTGTGGATTAGAAATTGACTGGATGGAGGTGGAGAAAGAGCACAATGACTAATTACTGAAGTCATTACATATGGCAGAAGGTCCACCAAAGAGCAAAGGGGAGCAGACCTGAATGAAAATGGCATTGTGGGAGGTGAGAAGTGAGCATGAGGGGGAAACACAAAGGTGGTGAGGATTATCTCATCACATTAATTGTGTCCCTGGAATTATGAAAGTCATCATTTGATTTTACTCTTCTTGGGTAAACCTGGAAACTCAAGTCTAGTGGTTTAGGGAATTGGGATCAGAAAAAGAGATTAAAACAACTGTAGGACATGGTCTTTGAGAGTGGGAGCTATTTCATTTCTTTTTATGTCCTCAGCCTCAAGAACGATGTTTGGCTTAGAACAGGTAATTTTAAAATGTTTTTTGATTGATTGCCGTTATCGTGTATAGTGTTCAGCTCATGTAACTCTTCCTAGGTTTTTCTGAAATCATTCTGCCCATCTTTTCTTATACAATCACATACCACAATTTCTTCAGCCATTCCTCAGTTGTTGGGCATCCTCTCAATTTCCATTTCTTGGCCACCATAGAAAGAGCTGCTATAAATATTTTGGGGTCTTTTTCCCTTTTCTTTGATCTCTTTGCTAGGTGCTATTGCTAGGTCCAAGGGTCTGCATAGTTTTATAGGCTTTTGGGCATAGTTCCAAATTGTTCTCCAGAATATTTGGATCAATTCACAATCCTATCAATGGAATATTAATGTATTTATTTTTCCACATTTGTCATTTTCCTTTTCTGTTACATTAGTCAATCTGATAGTATGAGGTGCTACTTCAGAGTTGTTTTAGTTTTTATTTTTCTAATTATTATTGATTGGAGAAATTTTTTTCATATGGTTGTTGATAGCTTTGATTTCTTCTTCTGAAAATTGCTTGTTCATATCCTGACCATTTATCAATTAGGGAATTGCTCTTGTTATTATAAATTTGGCTTAGTTCCCAATATATTTGAGAAATGAGACCTTTATTAGAGAAACTTGCTATAAAAAAATCCCTCCCACACACCCCCAGTTTTTTTTCTTCTACTTTTGGCTGCATTGGTTTTATTTGTGCAAACACTTTTTGACTTAAAATAATCAAATTCATTCATTTTGCCTTCTGAGATCCTCTCTCTCTTCTTTGGTCATAAAACTTCCTTTATCCATAGATATGACAGTTATTTTTTCCATGAACCCTTAATTTGATTATGATGTTATCTATCCTTTATATCTAAATCATTATCTTGCTATACAGTAAGAGATATTAGTCTGTTTAGTTTCTGCCTGACTGCTTTACAATGTTCCAAGAAATTTTTGTTGAATAGTGAGTTCTTTTTCCAATAACTTGAATATTTGAGTTTATCAAACACTAAGTTACTATGGGCATTCATGTCTTTATATACCTAATCTACTCCATTGATCAACCACTCTGTTTCTTAGCCAGTATCAGATTGTTTTGATGATTATCACTTTGTAGTATAGTTTGAGATCTGATACTTCTAAGCAATATTGGGACAGTGAGGTGGCACAGTGGATAGGCCCTGGATGTAGAGTCAGGAAGACCTGAGTTCAAATGTGGGCTCAGGTATTTACCAGCTGTGTGACCCTGGGCAAGTCACTTAACCCTGTTTGCCTCAGTTCCTCATCTATAAAATGAGCTGGAGAAAGCAACAGCAAATTGTTCCAATATTTCTGCCAAGAAAACCCCAAATGGAGTCGTGAAAAGTTGGACATGACTGAACATGCTAAGCCACCTTCTTTCACTTTTATTTTCATCTGTTCCCTTGATATTCTTGATCTCGTTTGTTCCTTCAGTTGCATTTTATGATTTCTTTTCTAGCTCTATAAAACAGCTCTTTGATAGTATGATTGGTATGTCACTGAACGAGTAAATTAATTTAGGCATCATTGTAACTTCTATTATGTTGACTGGGCATGAGTTATTACTATTTTTCCAGTTGCTTAGATCTGTCTTTATTTGTGTGAAAAGTATTTTATAATTGTGTTTATATCATTCCTGTGTGTGTCTTAGAAGGTAGACCCTAAATATTTTACAGAGTCCTCTGTTATTTTAAAATGGAATTTCTTTTTATATTTCTCCCTGATGAATATGTTTGTTGGTAATATATGGAATATGAATATTTGCTGGTAATATATGGAAATGCTGGTTATTTATGTGGGTTTATTTTTACGTCCCGCAACTTGGCTAAAATTGTTAATTATTTCAGTAAGTTTTTTGGTTGATTCCCTTGGTTTCTCTAAGTATACCATCATATCAGGGGGCCATTTCTGGTTGTCCTGATTTATATCTTGCCACTAGACCCAGATAGCTCCAATGGAGAAAGTGTGGATGGTGACTTTGCACAGCCCTTCCTTACTTAAATCCAATTCTCTTGCAAGTCATGGCATCATCTTCTTGATGTTACCATACCCTTCAAAAACAAAGGACAAACAACAACTTGTAAGTAGTCCAAGATGTCACACCAGAGAACCAACTGGCTGGTCCCAGTTGGGCAATGTAGCTCCTTCTCCTCTCCTCTCCTCTCCTCTTTTTTCTATCCACATGGGGTATCATGCTCACATCCATGGGTGCTCTGCCCAAAGGAATGTAAATTTTGATAACTGAAACCTAACAAGACATCTTAGGGTTTACAGATTAGATTTCTTTCTTAAAGACCATGCTTAAACCCAATTCACTCTTGCTCTCATTGATTGGCCAATAATAGGTCCCAGCTTAAGCACCTCTTAGTGGTCATTATTTGTACCCAGATTGCTGAGAGTGAATGTTAGTAGTAATTGTTTCTGTTTTGGCCAGAAATCCTGAAGGTCTTCCCCACCCAGATCAAATTTTTTTTTTTTTTTATTAGATAGAAGAGGCCATTCCTTGACTCATTTCTTACCTAGCCTTAATCACCGATTGGGCATGCCCCACTTAAACTAAGATCTGTTAAAGACCTTAACTTAAAAAGGCCAAGGTCTACCACTGCATCCCAGCCCACCTCCAAGCATTCTGATCTATATCTTGCCACTGGACCCAAATGGTCCTGGAGTATAAAGTGAGGCTAGTGACCTTGCGCAGCCCTCCCTCACTTAAATCCAATTTACTTGCAAGTCATGACATCATCTTCCTGATGTCATGGCCCACTTCAAGAATGAAGGACAAAAAATAACCATCATATCATCTTCAAAAAGTGATAGTTTTGTTTCCTCATTATCTATTCTTATTCCTTCATTTTCTTTCTTTCTTTTTTGATCTTATTGCTTCAGCTAGTATTTCTCACATAATATTGAATAATAATGGTGATAATGGAATTCTTTGCTTTACCCAAGAGAAATTTTCAATGGGAAATATGTTTAATAAAAGGCATAGGTTGACTGAGAATTGCAAATCTTAAGTCTCATATAACTATGCAATACTCAATGACTGGAGAGAAATCCCACTTTCAAAAATAGAAAGTTGGATATTAGAGTCACAGAACAAGGAAGTAGGTTTGACTGAATATGAAGTAGGATAAAGGAGATGATAGTGAGCACAGAAGAGAGCACCACACAAGCATTGAAAAGAGAAGAATTGTTAGGACCTTCAAGCAAAGGGGATTTGCTATGCCGTTGATGTATATACTAATGGTTAATTACCACATGCAGAAGAAAAACAGTGATAGGCTGACTAGGGGGGAAGAAGAGGGTGGAGGACAGGAAAGATATGTTTGGAGTGATCTATGATAGAACATGACATTCCCACTGGTACCTATACATTTAAGCTTGACTTGGAGTAGGTACCTCCAGTAATGAGTCGTATATGAAATGGTAAATAAAGTTATATCAAATGTCTCAAGCATAAAAAAATCCACACTCTATTTTCAAGCCATATATTCTCTTAGAGAAGCATTGTTTTCTAAAATAATAAATACTTCTTACAATCAATTTCAACTGAAAGGATTCCTTATTAAACTTCTGGCAGTGAGGTTGTTGGTTCAGCGCCAAATCTATGAATCTATCATAAAGGGAGAACACGTCAGTTAATATTGTAATATACATGGACAAGGCATTTTACAAGTCTGATTCTGAAAAGACTAAATAAACTATATTGAGTGCTCATGTTGAAGATATGTGTTTATTGATTATTGATTGATAGAAAGACGACTATATAGACTTACTACCACAAGCACGTGATTTTAATCCTAAACTTTATCTTTAGGAAGACAGCCATATTGGCTTTTCAGGAATCATTTCTCTGAATCATTCATTGGTCTACTTGCCTCCAGCCTCTCGCCTTGGCAATCCAACGTGTAGCTGCCAATAGTGTACTAAAGCACCTTGCTCGATAAGCTCCAAGGGCTCCCTATTACTTCTAGGATCAAATTAAAACCTCTCCATTTGGCAGCTAAGCCTTCACAACCTGGTTCCAAATAACCTTTTCAGGCATATTTTACATTTCCCCAGACAAACTGTCCTTGTAGCTCCTTACATATCACAATTCTTATCTCCATGTTTTGCATAAACTGTCCATCATGCCTGGAATGCACTTTCCTCACCTCCCTCCCATCCCTTAGAATTCCTAACCTCCTTCAAAACTCAGCTCAAAGGTCATCTCCTACATCAAACCCCAAACCACTATGTATCAATTTTGGTTTTATATTCCCACATAATCAACGCCATAGGTGTTTAATGAATGTTTCCTGGTTGATTTTTCTATAAAGACAATGCCATTTTGGTCTTTCAACATTCTTATCTCTGAATTTGTCTTCTTTCATAGGTCATCTACTTGACGTTGTACCATATACTCTTGGCCACTTAGCCTGGAGGCAGCAGGTTCCTCACCCCTGCTCTTGGTTCTGCAACAGGTCTTCCACAGTGTGACCATGCCATCAGAGAAATGATGACATGACCTGCACTTGACTTTGTTTTGAGTGAGGGAAGGTCAACAGCCTCACTTCTCCTCCAGAGCCAGCTGAATCCAGTGACCAGATATTCCTCAGGATGACTGGAGATGACCCAGGATGAGGCAATTGGGGTTAAATGACTTGCCCAAGGTCACACAGCTAGTGATTGTCAAGTGTCTGAGGTGAGATTTGAACTCAGGTCCTCCTGACTCCTGCACTGGTGCTCTATCCACTGCACCACCTAACTGCCCACAAGGGATCTTAGAGATTATCTATCCCAATCCTGATGGAGAGATAAGGAAATTGAGGACCAGAGAAATTAAGCAACTAGTTTAAGGTCCACAGTGAGTTACTGGCACAAAGGTATGGTATAGTTGAGGTTGGGGGTGGAGGGGACAAAACAAGAGGGTAAACAATGTCCTAGATGGTTCATTGTTGCTCCTTTCAGCTGAAATGGACTGTAAGAAGTATTTGTTATTTTAGAAATCAATTAACACTTCTCAAAGAGGATATATGACTTGAAAATAGAGTGTGAATTTTTTTTTTATGATGCAGGCATTTGATATAGCTTTATTCATCATTTCATATATGACTAGAGGTACCTACTCCAAGCTGAGCTTTAACTTTTCCTACTTGATTTCATTTGATCCTTACAACAACCCTGTGAAGTAAGTGATATTATTATCTCCATTTTGCAGATGAAGAAACAAGTCAAGAGAGGTTAAGGGATTTGACCTGCAATCTAAGGCCACATCAGAACTTAGGTCTTCTTGACTTTAAATCCAGATCTTTGTCCACTGCATCAGTAGTGACAAACTCTACTAGGAGCAGGGCCACTGATCCATATGGGTCTCTGTGGGTCTTATATTACTTAGTTTTAAAATGTAATATTATCTATTTTTATTTATTTTGTTAAATATTTCACAGTTACATTTTAATCTGTTCAAGCTGTGCTTGGGAGTGTTGCGGGCCACATGTGGCCTGTACTGAGTGTTTGATTCTTCTATAGGGCACCATGCTGCCTCTCTCTTTTTATAAGCATGTCTGTGTCTTATGTAACCTCAAAAATGAACTCAAATTTGGGAGACTCTCCAGAAAGAAATATGCTTGAACCTTACAGAATATAGTATCCTGTAGCATTGCAGTTTGATATATGACTCCTTTCCATTGAACTACATGCATACATATGATAAAGAGGTTCTATGAGGTATATCTACATAAGTATATAGATGATGCACATGGCAAATATGAAACAACTCCAGGTACCAATCCTATGCAAATCCAACCTTTCCACAACCAACCATGGCACTAATAGATCTGGAATTATGACAATGAGGAAGCAGAGATCCCCTGATTTGGTTCAGGATTAGAAACAGAAAATGAACCTCCAGTTGTGCTGTCTCTGCCCAAAGTTACTACTCCTCTGCAAAGTCATGAGACTAACTAGGTCTAGGATATGTGCCCACCAGGAAACCTGAGTTAGCAGGCAAGCAGGGTGGGAAGTGGCCAATGGCAGAAATAGATCATCTCTGTTGGGCTCACCTATCTATGGAGGTAGCTCCTTTTGAGCCTTGCTGAATACAAGCCAAATCAGGGATGTATAAATGTGGGCATTGTGATTTTGTGTGATAATAAAATTGAAGCATCTTGTTATTGTGGAGACCTCCAAGCTCAGCTGAGCACCTGGTTCACTTTAGGAGAGTTCACCACAGTGTGATTCTCCCTGAGGACTTAGAACCAAACTTTCATCAACCCAAACCTCCCATCTCCCTTTCTGCCACATCACAATAATGAGTCATGATGATGGTTTTCCACTTTGCTTGATCAAAGATTTAAAGTCAGAAGGGACTTCAGACATCATACTAAATAACACTTTAAAGGTTGAAGGGTATTTCACCTAGATTGTTTCAAATGATTCCTTACTTCCTTCCCCACTCCCTGCTTTACAAATGATTTGTCTGAAGTCCCACAGGTAGCAAAACATGGAAGTATTTGAGTCCAGGTTCTCTAACTACTAAGTCAGAATTCCTGATACCATGCCATAGAACACCACCTAAACTGCTTTTCCATAATGCCCTTTTTCTACATTTTCAAGGAACCTGAATGGACTGAATAGGATCATGTGAACCTTGATGGTTCTGATTAACCTTGGGCAGAGCTATATATAAGCAAAACCCAGAATTCATTTATTTTAAATGACCTTGTGATAAAGATAGAATCATATGGGCTATATCCTTGGCACCAGAGAAAGAATATGAACATAAGGAATTTGCTAACAATAGGGAACAAGAGGAGAAAATGGTAACCAAATGTAGGAAGACTGGGGGATTTAAAAAAAATGAATGGAAAAAGAAAGGCAGAAAGCTTTAAAAGAAGAGGTTTGACTAGAAAGGGAGCCATTTATTGAGAAAAAGTATTCCACCCCACCCCACCACCATCACTCTAAGAAGGCCAGACTCTCCTCTTATCATAAAACTTTCTTTTAATTATCAAAGGTCCTTCCTTCAAATTAGTGGGAGACAGTGGTCTTTGTATGCTGTGAAACTAATCTAGTTCCTTGTGTCCTTAGTTCTTAATTCTGATCTTATTTTCATTGGCTCTAGTTTATAGAATCAATAGGAAAAAGGAAAACAGGCAATTGAGGTGAGCTTGAAAATACCGAAAGGTTATATCCAGATGACATTCTTAATATCAGTTCAAGTTTTTCTTTGAATTGTATAGTTAAGATCAATGAACAATATGGGAAATGTGCCAGATTACATGGTACGTTAAAATAAATTAGAGCTATTTCCTCAAGTTCACAAGGTAGGTAATGCTATGGATCACCGCTTTTCCATTAGATAGAGAAATCCTTTCCATATCTTGGAAAGGTTGCTTTTCAATTCCTGGAAAAGATATTTAAATTTATTTCCTTGACTATATTTTCATTACCATGCTCCCTCCTGTTAACTTGTTTTCATGCACTAGAACCCCTGGGCCTCTTCTTTTTGATTTTTAATACTGAGGGTTGAATCATTATGCTTTTAAATTTTAATTCTTTTTCAGATTCTATCATTTCACTTGGATATTTAAAAAAAACCTCTTTTTTTGGTACAGAGCTCTAGTGGGAGCATTTGTTAAATTACGAGCACCAGTCAAAATAGAGATATTACTAAAAGTGTTCAGAAGAGAAGTCGAAATAAACTTCATTTGCATGAAAGGCCTCAGGCTGTTCCAGACTGATTTTTTTTTTCCTTCTAGGTTGGATTCAGGTTCCAAAATCATAATTAAATCAGAGTCAAATGATATAAGATCCAGCTGTCAAAGAATAATCTTTTTTTTAATTTATTTTTTCTCTTAGAGATCTTTTCATTTAAGGTCACTTTGTAAAGAATATTTTTTGAATGATTGTTTTTGAAGGAGTAAAAATACTTTGAAAAGCCTTCATTTTCTCTATACCTTTAGCCTTATCATCGTAACTGGAAAATGGGGTGCAACTGATGTTAATTTGCCTATTAGAATGAAATTTAATAGGGTTGAGGGGAGTATTGATTTCTTCAGGTGACCATATACTATTTGGGCTTTATTTTTAATTGCCAAACAAAATTAGGGGTCATTTTAAAATATTGGAACTGGTACATCTGTGTTGCATCTGAAACAATATTGATTAGAGAAATGCATATTAAAACAACTCTGAAGAATCACCTCACACCTATCAGACTGGCAGATGACAGAAAAGGAAAATAATAAATGTTGGAGGGTATGTGGAAAAATCAGGATACTAATGCACAGTTTGTGGAGTTGTGGACTGATCCAATTTTACGGTAGAGCAATTTGGAACTATGCCCAAAGGGCTATAAAACTGTCCATACCCTTTGACCCAGCAACACTACTACTAGATCTGAATCCCAAAGACATTCAAAAAAAGGAACAGGGCAGGGAAGGACCTATTTGTACAAAATATTCGTAGCAACTCTTTCTGTGGTGTCAAAGAATTGGAAATTGAGGGGATGTCCATCAATTGGGGAATGATTGAACAAGTTGTGGTATACGATTCTAATGGAATACTATTGTACTATAAGAAACAAAAAGCAGGATGGTTTTATAAAAAAGCTGGAAAGACACAAACTGATGCACATTAAAGTGAGCAGAACAAGGAAACATTGTAACAGCAATATTATTAGATGATCAGCTATAAATGACTTAGCTATTCTCAGCAATAAAGTGAGCCAAGATAATTCGAAAAGACTCATGCTACTTACCTCCTGACAGAGTCTGAATTTGGATCCAAGCATACGATTTTTCACTTTTGTTTTCTTGGTGGATTTTATATATGTATCTATATTTTCTTTCACAACATGACTAACATGAAAATATGTTTTGCATGATTGCACATGTATAACCTATATCAAATTGCTTTCTGTCTTGGGGAGGAGGAGAGAATTTTGAATTCAAAATTTTAAAAACAATGTTAAAAATTGTTTTTACATGCAATTGAGAAAAAGAATAAAACATTATTGTTAAAAAAAAGAGGAGAAAGAAAAGAATGATCAAACAAATCAGTGGCTAATGCTTACCTAAGAATGATATGCCTGTCCTGAGTGGTGGAAAGAGAAATTCTCTTATACCCTTGTGACAAAGCACGGAGTTCTGTTAATTACCCTAGGGCTAGGCAGCATCACTGGCCCAGGCTAGGCAAGCCCAGCTGGCTTCCCCTGAGAATATCTGGCACCATAGGGAATGTGCCTTTTCTAAACCCCGTTCCAGCAGAGTTCTTCCTCATTGGATCAGTCAGTCAATAGAGTTTTATTAAGTGGCTAAAGCATTGCATTATTTCTCAAGATCATATATTAAAGTTTCCCTTGGAGTCAAGTCCAGAACAGGAAAATTCACTTTTAATCATAAAAGATAGTAAAGCATAGATGGGTAGAAGGGAAGGTCATTCAATGTTAGCTTCTGAAGGATTCCCCAGAAACCTAAAGATGTAAATAGCAAATCCCCTGAAGAATCCCTCTCTAGTGGCAGGCAGCCCTGAAAACCTTGATGGAGTCTTTTACACTATGAAATATGCACTGGGGCTTCTTCTAGTAAGGTTGACCCATCATTAGCATATTATTGAGTTCAGTGAAATTAACCAGATAAAGAGAGTAGAGAGACCAAATCTGCAAAATTGGAGAGAGACAGAGACAGAGAGAGTGAATCTTTCATCACACTATGATGCATTTCCTGTCTTCTCAGTTGGTGTATAATATCCACCGATGCAGGTTGCATTAATGCCTTTTCATGATTCCTGTTCATGTTTTTCTTTAAATTCTCAATGCAGGATCCACTGAACATACTAGAGGCCACCTGCCCTCTGATTCTTTTGATAGCTCATGGGTACCAATGCACCACTTAGGCTGTCCATCTTTTATCTCTCATTCTCACTGTATAACTAGCTTACCTATTTTTCTGACCACTTCAGTGATCACAGACCTCTTTTGATTGTGTTTTGCGATTTGTTATTTTAACTTGTCTGAGATCATAGAGTTTCCATGATTCACAGCTCTATAGCAACACTGAGGATATTGGTGTTGAAAAGTGCTTAATACAGTGCCTTGGACATAATAGCCACATAATACAGGGATGTTGGACTGAAGAGGGATATATTTACACACACATGCACACACACACACACACACATACATGTTTTAAAAGCATGGTTCAGTTGAGAAAATCAACCAAAAAGTATTCTTTGAATGCTCACTATGTGCTCAGTTCTGAACTAGACACTAAATTGGGGAAGAGACACAGAAGTATGAGACAAAGTTCCTAATATCCAAGGACCTAAAGGCTACCTGGGAATGCAAAATAACATAAATCTAACACTGTCATTTAGAGCATATTTTATCGGTCCTTCTTATCTTTACCTTGAAGCATCCACATTCTGTCCTGTAGTCTCCTACCTCTCTGATGTTAGGGAAGAATTATGCTTCCATAACTATAGCAATATTAAGCGACATGTGACAATATCTAATTAACTAGAAACTTAATGAGTTATCATTATAGTATCCACTGAAGTATAATTAAATGCAAAATTGTCTGGTCCTAACTGAAAGTGCTTTGGGATTTTAGAGGAGAGGAAGTTTAGTAAAGACAATCACATAGGACTTCCTGGAAGAGGTAAAAGTTGCATTCATATCCTCAGTGCCTAGCATGATGCTTGGCATGTAGTAAGAGCTTAATAGATGCTTTTTTACTGAGTGACTTTAGAAGGATCTTCAAAGATGAATAGGATTTAATAGGATGGAAAATGATGGTCTCCTTTCTACCATTCAAAATTCTTATGTTCCTTCAAGGCTCAGCCCATTGGTGAATTCTTCTGACCATCCGGTAAAAGTGTTTTCTCTCTCTCTTCACATATCCTTACACTGAATTGTCTAATCTCTCTTAAGCTCCTTTCACTCTTAAATTATAAATTATACTTAAATTATACTTCCTTGAGTTTATTACATCTTACCACTACCACAGCCTTAAACATAAGTTTCTTTTTTTTTAATTTAATTAATCTGTTTTCAGTTTTCAACAATCACTTCCATAAGTCTTAAATTTTCTCCCCCTTCTTTCCCTGTCTCTTTCCAAGACAACTTGCAATCTTATATGGGTTCTAAACATACATTCTTATTAAACCCAATTTCACATTAATCATGTTGCGTAGAAGAATTAAAACAATGTGAGAAACCATGAGAAAAAACAAAACAAAACATAACACAAGAGAAAATAGTCTACTTCATTCTGCATACTAATTCCATAGTCTTTTTCTGGATGTGGATGGCATTTTGCCTCAAGAGTCCTTTGGGAATGTTTTAGGCCCTTGCATTGCTGTGAAGGGCTAAGTCCATCAGAAACAATCCTCACACACTGTGGCTGTTACTGTATGTAGTATCCTCCTGATTCTGCTCTGAATGTAAGTTTCTTGAGGGCAGGTACAGTTTGACCCTAGTCTTTGTATCCCCAGAGCCTTGTATAAATATTTCTTGAACCAATTGTGATAAAGTTTGGGAATCATCTGCATAATAGTAATAAATGAATTTGGGAAGATGGATGAGTTTTCTTAAGGACAAAGGATCAGGGATTTAACCTTGTGTAATAACCAGTTATTGTATGAGTTGAAAAAAATTGAAGTAGAAAGAGGAGGAAAACCAGACTCAAGGTAAGAGTTTCAAGAAGAAAGAAACGGATAACAGTGTCAAGAAGTCAAGAAAAATAAGTGAGCAACAAGGTGCTTATTGCTGATTTTTAAGAGAACAAAGTGGTGAGGAGGGAAAACTGAAGGCAGAGGGTTGGGGGATGGGGGGCCATGGACAAAGAAGAAACAGAGGCAGCGGATGTTAGAGAAGTTGTTCAGTCAGAGGGATAAGAGCATTATGAAGATAACTTAAAGGGGCAGCAGGCTCAAGCAAGTTTTTGGTTCATTGTTTTTTGGGGTTTTTTTTTTTCCCCAAGATAGGGGAGATAGGAAAAGGAGAGATTAAAGAAGATGGAAGAAGTGCAGGTTTCCCACACCTGGGGAGCAATTCAAACAAAGGATTCCATTAAAAGCTTGAATAAGCAAACACCCAAAGTGGAGCAGGTGCTATGGGAATTAGGTGGTGAAGTGGGTAGAATTCTAGGCTCGTCTTTCTAACTCATCTTTCTGAGTTCAAATCTGGCCTCAGACACTTATTAACTGTGATCCTCAGTGAGTCGCTTAACCCTGTTTGCCTCAGTTTCCTCATCTGTAATATGAGCTGGAGAAGGAAAGATATTGGAGTAGTCCAATATCTTTGCCCAGAAAACCCCAAATGGGGTCACAGAGAGTCAGATGAAACTGAAAAATGACTGAACAAAAAGGAGTGGGTGCTATACCTGAAGATAAAAACATCATTTTTGCCCCAAGGACAATGGAGCAGGATGCCTAAGTGGAAATTTTCCTTCTTCCTGAAGGCTTATGGGCAAAATCTATTCCTTCCATATCCCTGGGGAAATGCTCTCCAGGTTTTGAATCCCACTTGGCATCTTTCCCTGATGTTGCAGGGTCCAATTCCCACCTCTGAGAGCACTAGCAGCCCACGGTCTTAGTATATAGGAATCCCCCACCCTATCCTCACAGAGTCCAACAGGAACAGCCATGGGTGTGGCAAAGTCCCTTTCTCTCTGTTCCCAAAAAACCTTGTTCTGTTCCAATGTGTTTGTTTCTTTTAACTTGCTCTGGCTAGCTGTAGCAGAACAAATCCTGTGAGTTAAACACAGTTTCCAAGGAAACCATTGTTTTAAAAATAGGAACTACATAAGCTCTTTAAAGGACAAGGAACAAGGCTCAAGAGAAGAGTCCTTTTCTTTAAGAGCAGACAAGCATTCCCTTCTGATTGCCCCCCATCCCCAACTGCATGATGAAACCTGCATGATCAATCTGTGAAGTGATTGAGTTTTGTTTTGTTTTGTTTTGTTTTAATTTCTGTCCATGGATGAAGAGAGAAGGTAGGAGATCAAAAACATCACTAAGGAAAAGTCAAATACTTCTGAAAAGAATAGTTTAAAAATTAACTCACTTAAACTCACCACCCAAATGCTTGTCATTTGAATAAGTCTGAATAGATAGTTTTCTAGAGGGATTTTTTAAAAGTTTCATCCAGGGTTTTTTTTTAACCTGATAAAGAGGTTAAAACAATGGAACCATGTTTCAAGGAAGGATTTTTGGTTCCAAGTCAAAGGGTTCAAGAAGAGTGAAATGTTCTATCTAAACTTGGGTTTACAAGAAAACCCTCAGTTAAGCAGTGATTGATGACAGTTAAGAATTAATGTGGAACTTCTAGATCATATGACCAAGAAGATGACTTAGTTATTTTCCTCAATCACCAAAACTTCTTAAACCTCTATAAAATAGGAAATATGATTTTTAAAAAATATATTTTCAGCTTTCTCCATGATTTGTCACTAAGAACTTTAATAAGTTAATTCAATGAGCAATGGAAAAAGGCTATTATTCCCTATCTAACTCCTAAAATCCTCACTCATTGTCCTCTCTCCAGGGCTACAAGCTGAAACATGGACTTAGAAGTCAGCCCTCCCTCTTCTTGCTCCAAGTGCCTTGGAAATCCACAAAGCAGAAGCTTGCTCCACCAGGAATAGCAGGTCAACTCTGTTCTTCCACAGAATTCAGCCAGACACCTGAGGGAAAACTGGGGCAGAATACAAGTTTGTGACTGTGGGGCACTCCACTATGCCTGACATAAAGAGCCTATCATGCAACTGGAGCCAGTTCTCTTCCCCCAGAAGTCACTTGTGGAGGAGATTGAGACTGGTGAAATGTGAATTACCTAGTGTGAGAGGAGGCTGATATAGCTTTGAGGTCCAGGCTCCAGGGAAACCACCATCAAAAGAGAGGTCAGGAAGTGAGCAATAAGGAAATATAAGCAAATAATTCTGAAATTACCAAAGATCTCAGGAGGAAGAATGCTCAGTTAGAAGCCTTGAGCATCGTGTCTATGTTTTCCTGTAGTTCAGTTAATTTTTCCATTATAAATTTAGAGTCTTAAGGTATTTATAACATTCAAGACATTATTTATTTATTTATAGTACTCAATTTTTTTTAAATGTGAGTTTCCAATTCTTTCCCTCACTACTGCTCCTTCTCCACTCATTGAGAAGGCAAGCAATATATCAATTATATACATGAAGTCATGCAAAACAATTTTCATATTAACCATGTTACCAAAAAAAAACAATAAAGAGAAGGAATCATAAAGAAAGTTTAAAAAAAAAGTGTGCTTCAGTCTGTACTGAATTCATCAGTTCTCTGTCTGGAAGGAGATAGCAGTTTTCCACCCATGAGTTCTTTGGAATTGTCTTGGAAAGTTGTCCTGATCAAAGTCAAGTCTTTCATGGTTGAACGTTGTAGCAGCATTGCTGTTACTGTGTACAATGCTATTCTCATTCTGCTCATTTCACTTTGCATCAGTTCATATGAGTCTTCCCACATTTTTTCTGAAACTATCATGTTTGTCATTTCTTTAGAACAATTGCATGCCGTAAGATCCCATAGTATAACTTGTTTATCCATTCCCCAATTGATGGACATCCTCTCTACCAATGCTTTACCACCACAAAAAGAGCTAGTAATTTTGTTCAGATAGGTACTTTTGCCTTTTCTTTTATCCCTTTGGGTTATAGATCTAGTAGTAGTGCTGGGTCAAAGGATGTGTGCAGTTTTGTAGCCTTTGGGGAATAGTTCCAAATTGCAAGACATATGTTAACACTGATATTGATTTGTTGTTTATGACTTCATTCTAAAGAATGTGGTTTCCTTGTTTATCCTGAATCAATGGGGGCAAATCTCACTAAAGAAACACAAGAGACAATAACTTATTGGGAATACAAATGCACAGAAGTGAAAGACTTTCTGTAAGAAGAGAAGCAAAAAGCAATAATTTTAAAAGAAAATGTAATTACCTTACAACCAAAACACTGATCTCAAAGACAGGATGCACAGAAACAACTTTAGGAAAATAAGTTTCCAAGAAGAACATGACAAGTTAAAAAAGAAAAAAAAAACACAAACCGTAACACTATAATGTTCGAAATAATACAAAAAACTGTCCAGCACTTTTGAACATTGAAAACAGTGTCAATTGAAAGAATCCACAGATTGACTCCAGAAGAAAAAAATTCTGTAGGCAATAAGCTCCAAGATACATAATGGATAAATTTAATAATTCCAATGATAAATCCTCCAGGTGACAGGGAGGAAGACCTTCACATGTAAAGGAAGGGAAATCTGAATAACACAAGATAATTCCATAGTAATTATAAACCACAGGAGGTGAAAAAAATAATGTCTTCTGAAAAGCAAAGGAGCTCAAGATTTAACACAAAGTGTTACATTCTATAAGCCTCATCCTAATGTAATTAATGTAAAAATTAGTGCAAAAAAAGATGGATATTCAATTAAAATGTTGTTCAAAGCATTCCTACCCAAAAATGGACATAAAATGTTTTGCATAAATAATGAAATTTATAAAACTAACAAAAAAATTTGAAGGGAAGAAGAAGGAAATTTTACTTGAATTCATAACTGAAAGAAAAAAAGAGGGGAAGAATTAAATAACTAGGGAGAAAGGAAAAGGAACTAAAAAGGCTAGTAAAACTCTAAAACCATGGAAAGGGGTAACAGACAAGAAGAGGGCAAGGTTTTAGGGTGAGGGAATGAGAACCAGTAAGGACCAGGGTTGGCTGAAAGTAGATTAAGTTAAAACAACTAAGGGCACAAAATATTGTGTTTACAGGGGAAGAAGGAAAAACATCCTAATCTGAAAATAAAATGAGAAACAAATGGAGGAAAACATAAGACTAACTCTTATAATTTTAAATGTGAATAGGTTAAACACAAAATAGGAAAAAAACACAAAACAGAAATATCTACCTTAAAAATAAAATGCCATTTCCCTTTGAAAGCTGGAGTGGGATGACATTCCAATCTGCAATCAGCCTGTATTTAGATTAAACTATCAAATTGTCCAAACAGACATTGCCAGCATGTGAATTTGAATTATTTTAAAAATTATCTCTGGTGAAATAAGTGCTCTCTTGATTTTCTGGGACAATTTTAGCTTAAATGACTTGCCCAGAATCACATAGCTAATTTGCCTCAGGGATAACTAAGTTTTGGTGATGTGAAGTCCAGTTCTTGTTGTATGATACCAGAGGGCTGCCAGAATGAGATTAAAAACGTCTTTGGATAATGTTTAACAAAATGAAAAAGATACAATCCAACATAGATAATGTTAATTTCTGGTTTTCTAAGTTAGTATGTAGGCAGCTAGGTGGTACAGTGGCTAGAGTGCTGAGCCTGGAGTCAGGAAGGCTTATCTTTTTGAGTTCATATCTGGCCTCAGAGCTTTACTAGCAATGTGATCCTGGGCAAGTCACTTAACCCTGTTTACTTCCATTTCTTTATCTGTAAATCAGCTAGAAAAGAAAATGGCAAACTATTTCAACATCTTTGCCAAGAAAGCCCCCAAATGGGGCATGAAAAATCAGACACAACTGAAATGACTGAACAACATCGACAAAAAGATTACCCAATACAACAAAATGAAAAGTAGTGATAGAATAAGAAAGCAAAACCCTCTGATTTGTTGCCCTCAAGAAACCTACAAAACATACACGTATACAGAATAAAAATAAAAGACAAGGAAAAAAATATCCCACAGGTGAATCAAAAAAAAAGTAACAATTGCAATCATGTTATCAGACAAAACAAAAACAAACATTCAAAACATAAAAAGGTATAAATAAACAAGGGAACTATTTTATACAAAAAGGAATCACAGACAATAAACCAATGTCAGTATTAGACTTACCTGTTCTTAATGCCTTCATATCTAAATTCATAAAGGAAAAATGATCTGAACTATAGAAAGACATAGCAATACAACAGTGGCAGGAGATTTCAATGTCCTTTCAATTTGGGACAATTCAAATGGGAAAACAGACAAAAGGAAAAGTAAAAAATTGAGCATATTGTTGGTTAAACTAGAAGTAAAAGACTTATGCCATATCCTAAATGGGACTGCTAAGGAATATACATGTTTCTCAGCATCAAATGGAATTTTTACAAAGTTGACCATGTGCAAACAAAAAAGTGAACACATCCTTTACAATCCATAATGCAATAAAGTCAGTCATCAGTTTAGGGCGCACAAATGAAAGACACAGAACAAAGAGCAAATCTAGAAACAAAAATTATAGGAAAGAAAATTATAATAGTGAAATAACATATTAAAATTTCAGGAATGAAGATGAAGTCATCAGAGGAAAAATCATATCCTTATGAACATATTTTGATACAAGTTTAAAAGTTAGTCAACAAAACACATAAATACAAAATAGAAGATATTAAAGATTAGAGAAGATGATAACTGGAAATCTAAACAACTACAGAAATGATAAATAAAATTCTAAGCCACTTCTTTGAAAGGACTAACAAAATTAATGAGCATTTCATCAGTCTAATTCGAAGAGAGCAGAAAATCCAATCAACAAAATAGAAAATGAGCAAGATAAAATTACAGCAAAACCAAAAGAAATAGAAGAATTGGTGGAAACTTATATTAGTATTATGCACTAATCAATCAAAGAACACAAAAGAAATGGAATACCTTAAGAAATATAAAGTACCCAAATTAAGAGAAGACCAAATAGAGATCTTAAATATTACCTGATCAGAAAAGGGAGTAGTTATTTTTTTAAAGGAAAAAACTCCTTGTTCATGGATTTACAGAAGTCTATGAAACTTTAAAAGAATAATTAGTTCTCACACTGTAAAAATCAATTTCTAAAATTGAGAAAGCAAACATCCTCTTAGATTCCTTTTATGAAATATTAAGCAGATTCATGGGATTAAACAGAGAATAAATGATCTACAGATTGCCCTTTATAGATCCTAAATCCTAGAATCTTAGAACCCAAGTTTTAATTATGAGTAATATTACCTTATTATTTGAGGAACAAACAGATTAACAAGAATATGACTGAAGAAAAAAGAAGCAGAGCAAATTATTCTGAAAAAAAAAAAGAGAGGTTTGTGGAATGCAAAAAATTATAATCCAAAGCTGATTTCAAGATTCTGAATGTCAGTCAAGTTAGCAAGGAGAGGGAGATACAAAAGAAATTGACATGGACAGTACCATTTAATGTTTATATTGAACTATTTTGATATTCAAATACTTTAATGGGTTTATGATGAGTTTATTGATTCAAGAAATGAAGATTGTAACCCATCTCTGCCTGCCTACTCTGGGCAACCCCAGTCCATGTCCTTTCACGTAATTGCTACTGGAAGCTTTCTTTGCTTTCTCCAGACCTCGATCTTTCCAATGGAGCACTCTGGCAATCCACTTGTCATTCATAAGTCTAGCCAGAGGAGTAGTCATTAACTTATCTGGTCATACAACTTCTCTATGATATTCTTTATCCTTGTTCTTCAGAATTCCTTAATGGTTCTATGTTGCAGCCTGTTCACATGCACAATGCATCTCTCCAAAGACAATAAGCTGTATGAATCCCACCAATGGGACCACTTTAGGGGAGTTTATTATTCACATTTGGGGCAGTTAGGTAGCACAGTGGATAGAGTGCAGAATCTAGAGTCAGAAAGACTCATTTTTCTGAGTTCTAATCCAGCCTCAGACACTTACTAGCTGTCCGGGCAAGTCACTTAACCCTGTTTGCCTTAGTTTCCTCATTTGTAAAATGAATTGGAGAAGAAAATGGCAAACCACTCCAGTATCTCTACCAAGAAAACCCAAGATGAGGTCATGGAAAGTTGGACACAACTGAAAAATGACTACCAAGTGGGACTTAGCTGTATCTGGTCTGTTAGAAGGCTATTTACTAGGGTGTTTATGAAAGAAACAATGAATGTCCTAAGATAAAAATCTGATTACTAAATTAGATCCCCCGAAGCAGCAGAAGGAAGTCTCAATGTTTTCCTCACCTGCTGGAACACAGGTCTCACTATTAACATTCCTCAGATATCATGAAGACATTGTGTAGAAATTAACAATTTCAAGTCCCAATTTATGCAAGATTAAGACAGAATTAAAAAAACGTTTGGCAAAGGCAGGTGATGCGCTGGAGGAGGACTATGAAAGTTTGGCCATTAATTCCCAGATTAAAACTTGGTGCAACACAATTGGCAAAAGGGTCATATAAGTGTTTTGTTCCACTACTGTTTCCTCTGCAATCTTACAAAGTAAATTAAGCAACCCCTGAAGAAAATACCTAAATGCTCCATCATGGTCTTTTGGACAGTTTGACAAACACACACACACGCATGCACACACATGCACATTCACACACACGCATGCACATTTGGAAGAGGAAAGGTATCATGCAATGGAAGGTATTGAATTTGGGACGTGAAGACCTGAGATCAATTGTCACCTATCTTACTTCCATAAGATGGCAATAATAATATTTGTAGAATATATTAAACAGGGTTGTTCTGCTAATCAAATGAAATGATATACAAAAAATGATTTATAAGCTTTAATGCACTACATAAATGCTACTTAGCATATTTTCTTACTTTTTTTCTCCTTGTTTTTAGAAGGGTGATTTTTATGTTGAGGTTTCTCATTCTGTCTCCCTTAGTCTCTCTGTCCATTTTTCTGTTTCTACCTCTGTCAATCTCAGTTTTAGTCTCTGTGTCTATTTCTCTCTGACAGATAAGCTTAGAGATCACCTGGCTTCTTCCTCAGCCCCCTTTTTGAGGATTGAGAGTCTCTTGCTTTTTGTGCCTAAAACAGAAGCACCAATATATCTCAGCAATAATGGTTCAGGTTGACTTTGGAAAAGATGTCCTTATTGTTCTAGCCTATTTTCTGGAGGTACTTTTGGTGCAAATCACAGTTTCCATTTCAGGCTCCAATAACCCAGCCTTGTGTGTCTTTTCTTCCAGTGAACTCTATTCACAGGGTATGTATGTGTCTTCTCTGACTACCTATGATGTGTGTGTGCATGTGTGTGTGTTTGTGAGAGAAAGAGAGACAGAGACAGAGACAGAGAGAGAGAGAGAGAGAGAGAGAGAGAGAGAGAGAGAGAGAGAGAGAGAGATTTACTGTTGGAAATTGTTAAAGCTAAGTTGCTAATGGCAAATTACTGCATGAATGAGCTAATTCTCATTTCGATGAACAATTATTCATGTACTTTCCGAAGGCCAAAATTCTTCCAGTATAACCAGTGCATGTTTTAATTTTTTATGCTTAGTGGATTTTTTCTCATTAATTCTTTGCTTGATAAATTTTCAAAGAAAGATCTGTGAGAATATGATTGGTTAGAAAATGTGTAAAGAAAATGCATGCCGGTACATGAAAAGAGACTCCCCAAAAGGGTAGCCTAGCAGAGATATCATTTTATAGTACCCTATTTAGGCACCTCCATATAGGATATGCTCAGTCAACCCTCCAGGCAAGCACCTGGATATTTAGAGTGCTAGAATGCTGGCTGAGTGTTCCCCAAGAGGGCATCCTAAGAGAACACTACAAATCAATAGACATTTATTACGTTCCTATTGTATGTAGGATATGTTGCTTGTTCTAAAACGTCCTAGGACCCTAGCAGAATTCTTTCAATGTCTTCTGAACCCCAAATCTGTCACTTAAATGTCTTTGTAACTATGTATGGGTCACAAATTCCCTGGGTCTACATTTCTTTATTTATAAAATGGAATAAGGGAGAGTGGGATCAGAGAAGATGACCTTTAGGGTCCCTTACAGCTGTAATCATATCAGGTATCTTTCTTCAGATCTACTAAAGAACATTATGCCTATATAGGATCCTAGGATTTAGAACTGGAAACAACTCCAACCCCAACTCTTTCATTTTACAGAGGAAAAAGCTGAAGCAGAGGAAAAATAAAGCATCTTGCCCAAGGTCAAGGAACATCTACTTAGGGATAATTAATAGCAGAACTGCCTGCAATTCAAGCTTAGGTCATTCGAATCAATACTCAACATAGTCTTTACTAACTCAATTTTAGCAAGTACTATATGGCATTTAAGAAACAGAAGGGTGTATTGGACAGAGAACCAGTCTCAAGGACAGGACCTGGGTTCCAAAAACCACCTCTCACACATGCAGTGCCTCAGGAAACTATATATTGCTGAAAAGTTACAGATTTGCTTTGGGAAAGGGAAGTTCCATCCTGGGAGCTCCCTACCTGGATGAAGTCCCAAGTTTGTTAAAAAAAAAACAAAAAAAACACAAACTCAAACTGCGTAATGCGTTCCCTCAGATTAATTGGATCTGGACATCTTATAACAATAAATGTCACATAAACAAACATATACCTACATATATAGGTATGTATAAACATACATACCTATATATGTGTGTGTATAATCACTATTCTTAAGATAAAAACCTCTAGTTTATATAGCAGGTACTCAGAGGTATTGCCATTTGAAGTAGATTCTTTTTTTTTTTTTTGAAGAAAAAAGATATTTGGTTCTTTCAAATATTATATTAGTGTTAAGGGAAGCAACTTAGTCTCTTAAATATGCAACTTTAATGGTCTCTAATATCCCCATTTCTTTTTGTGCGTCTATTAGAGAGATAAAGTTATTTATCTCTTGGGAATATTTTGCTTTATTATTTCAGATAAACTTAAATAAATTCCAATATTTAATTAACTTTGATGAGTAGTTATAATTTTACAGAAACAGTATGGTAGAGTGGATAGAGTGCAGGACTTGGAGTCAGTTGGAATGAGAAAGCTCTGCCCCTACCTCCTACCTCTTATGTAGTTCACTTTCTTACTTCAGGCTTAAGTAGGTTACACAGGGACACTGCTGGTGTCAGAGGTAGGATTTGAACATAAGTCCTCTGACAGATGATCCAGAATTCTTTCCATGGTGTCATTATTCTCCCTTCCCTCCCAAATAGTCATATGGATTATTGGTGCCCAACCTGTGGTAGCACCTTCTGAGCTCTTACTGGTCTGATCAGCCACAATCAGACATATTGTATGTACATTGATCCCAATATGGAAATGTCATTTTGACCATTTTCAAGCACAAAAGATAACAACATTCTTCCAATAAGTTACACTCCAAAACAGCCCAGGCTGGAAAAGAAAGGGAAAGGGAGTGGTTAAAGAATAGTTTTCTATGAAATAGATAAGCCTAGGGGAGGAGCTGTGTCTTATAAAGAAGAGGAGGGACCAGGGCTATAACCTTTACATAAAGTATGGCCAGAAATCCGAGTGATTTCTTTGTTTAGGTCCAGCCCTAAGACAAACACTTTCATGTGCTAATCTGCTGAACGTTTTCAGTGTGACTTCTGGAGATGTCTGGATCCTGGTTGTTGGTAAAAATTCCAGTTTTTATCGACAAGGAAAAAAGGGAGGGAAGGATTAGAAGGAACTTTGCATTTTTCAGAGCCTTAATAGTGAAAGAAAAGCAACCCTTAGCCCAGTGACTAGGAAACATTTTTCTAGGGTTTTCCTCTGCCCCACATTAAGGTGTTATGACACCCTGGGACTTCTTTCTAGCCTAGTTCCTGGATTTTCCCCAGGGATGGGAAGGGATAAGAGGTCAGGGAGTGGGAAGGTATGGTGAAATAAAAGCAGATCAAGAAAAGGGGCAGAGTAGGTCCTAGGAAATATCTCAGAAGAAAATAACATGCAAGGTCTGCAATCAGGGAGCACAAATTCCCTATTTGCTTTTTGTTCTCCCACCAGACCAAGGTAAAAAAGACTCCAGGCTGTCAGCATTATCAACAATTACAGGAGTGGAGCCTGAGAAGGTAGGAGACACCCAATTTAAGATTGCACTCAGGGCCTCAGGCACTGGAACAGCTCATTCTGAAGCTTTTCCGCCTAGGAGCGCTTTTGACCTCCAGGGTTTCTGGAGGGTGTGGGCCGTGTTTGCAGTTCAAAGTCACATCTGAATGGTTTGAGCTATGTTAATTTTGTGGATAACCATCGTGCTACTGAAAGGAACTCACTATCCAGGAGAAGGCTGAAATTCTGAGCTGGAAGAAGCAGATTTGGTATTTGCTGTTAAAAGGGGGAAAATTCCCAGAATGATAAAGACCTGGCTTGTTCTAGGGCAAATGATCTAAGGATGTCAGAGAACTCTCCTGTATTCTGCCCAGCTTTGTACAAAGTTATGGACAGGGATTTTCCTGTGTATACGGGAGAAGTACGTTGGAGAAGTAAATAAAGGCCTCAGAGTCAGGAAGTTCTGACTTCATGCTTTACTTCTGACTCATACTAGCTGTATGATCCTCGGTGGTTTATTACTACTGTGGTTCAGTTGTATCCAATCCTTTGTGACCTCACTTGGAGTTTTTTTAGCAAAGATACTGAGTGGTATCTTAAAGTGGTTTGCCATTTCCTTCTCCAGTTCATTTTACAGATAAGGACACTGAGGCAAACAAGGTTAAGTGACATGCCCAGGATCATACAACTAGTAAGTGTATGAGGCTATATTTGAATTCACAGCCAAACTCTAGGTTCAGCACTGCACTATCTAGCTGCCCTGGATAATTTGCTCTCTAGGATAATAGTTTGCTGAGGAGTGGCTGATCTGCATTGATTGGGGAGTTTTTAAACCAGGAGTCCCTTAACACAGATATAGATAACAATATTTGGAAGCACTGTGTTATAATACAATACATAATATAATACTGGACTTGAAATCAGAAAAATTTGGACACTTAATAGCCTTATAACTCTAGCCAACTAGGTTAATCTGTCTCTGACTTGGTCTCCTCATCTGTAAAATGAAAACACTGGAATTGACATCTAAGGTCCCTTCTAGCTCCAAATGTATGATTCAAATAAATAAATTTTAGAGAAGCAACTGTGGTGGAGTGGACAGAGGACTGGTCTTAAAATTAGTCAAACTAGGTTCAAATCTTGACCTAGAAACTTTCTGATTGTGTTGTCTTAACTAAATCATTTAACATCTCAAAGCTTCAATATCCATCTCTCTAACATTGGGATAGTCATATTTATACCACCCACCTCACAGGTTTGTTGTGAGGAAAATTCTTTATAAAACCTTCAAGTTCCATTTTAATGTGTTATCATTATTACCAGCAATAAATTGTGACAACTCAACTGTAGTTTGATAAGATCCTATGAATGTTTAACTTTTATTCAGTAAAGAGTACATTGTTCTTTCTAAGACAGTGTGCTAGCAATAACACACATATATATAACATATGTGTGTATGTATGTATACATACTGCAAAGATCTCTGGGAATTTGAAACTGTTCATTACCCTACCAGTCAGAATGACATTGAGTCAGATCACCTGTTCTGTTTCCTCTTTAGCCTCCTGTACCTCAGTCTGGTCCATGATCAAGCAGGATTTCCTTCATTATATACCCGTGATCCTTTGCTAGCGATAATCTTCCTAACTGGAATTGACAAAACAATGAGCCCCTCCCCGTATTACCTAATAGCCTTGGTGCATTCAAGTGCGATCTAGACACAATTTGGCTAAGATGCAGCCCACAGGAGAAACAGAAGCCCCAAGGGTCTTGGAGAAAACTTACTTGTCTGTGTTTTGGCTGAGCCGAGACTAAAGACATTAGGCAGAGCTATTAACAAACTTATAAATTGGGTCTCTTTGGAAAGATAATCATATTCATCAGTAAACATTTATTAAGTAGCTACTAGGTATGAGGAATTGTGCTGGTAGATTGTGATAAAAGGTAAAGAGGAATTGGGGGATGGGAGGAGGTGTCATTTGTCCCTGGGGCAGTTAGGAAAGGTCTCATGTGTAGTAAGTAGGACTTGAACTGAGCTTTATTAGCTTAATTCCCTTAAATTAGAATTTGTTAGTGCAACCCAGTTATTGTACACATGAGGAAATTAAGGCACAGAGGCTCAGTGACTTGCCGGATAGCAAGTTTATGAGGTTGGAATTGAATGCAGGTCTTCCTGATTGCAAATATAATATAGATGATGCAGTTGGTAGAGCACCTGACCTGGAGTCAGGAAGACCTGTATTCAAATCCAGCTTCCGAAACTTACTAGCTATGTGATCTTGGCCGAGTCACCCAACCTCTGCCTGTCCCAGTTTTTTCGTCTGTAAAATGGTGATTAATAATAGCGCCTATCTCCCGCTGCTGTGGGGATCAAATGAGATAATATCTGTAAAGCATTTTGCAGTCCTCAAAGGGCTAAATAAATTCTAGCTGCTGTCATTACTATTATTTTTCTTATCATACCATGCTATCTCTCTGATATTGCTTCCCATCTGCAATTTCCAAATGTGAAAATACTGAAAGGTAGAAGTTACTGCACAAATGTAAGATATGAAGATAATCATAATAATATAATACAAAATAATAATAAAAATATAACAATTATATAAATATAATAATAGTTTGTAATAATAATATTATAATAATTAATACTACTTGACATTGATATAGTGCCTTCAGGTTTGTAAAGAACTTTCTATATATTATTTCATTTGCTCCTCCCGACAATCCTGGGAGGCAAGTACTACAAATAGTATTGTGCCCATTTTCTAGATTGGGCAACTGAGGCTCACAGGAGTTAAATCATTTGCCATCCTCATCACATAGCTGGAGAGTGATAGTCAAACCCAGGTCTCTCCTGTGCCCTACCTATTACAATGCTCTTTCCACTACATATGACACTGAAATACAGTGGTTATTGTCCTTCATCCTAGAAGAGGACCCAAATGACATCACTGTGCTAGAGTCATGTTTCAGTGTGTCCTGCTGTGTCCTATTATAATATGAATTTGGAAAGCTCTACCACAGGTCAGGCACATATAGTGTGTGAAAATTTGCCAACCAAGCATGACACTGAAATATGGTAATAGAAATTCAAAGACATAATCACACTCTGACAGGCACTATGGGCCCTAAGGACAGTGATTAGGTTTATAAAAATTGGATTTAGTGCTGGAAGGGAACTTAGAGCTCATTTAGTTGTTTTACAGATAAGTAAACTGACACCTAACAGGGGAAAATGACTTGTCCAATCTCATCCATGATCTATGTGGTAGAACTAGGATTTAAATCTAGCTCCTATGACTCCAAGGTTTAGTTCTAACATGTAATTATAGTCAAAAATAGATATAGGAATAAGCCTCCAATTAATTCATTTCAACATCCTTGTTCCACTTATTGGCTTCTCTTTTGTCTTTAGTTGTGGTATATCTATGCTAAAGGCCTACACGGCCTCAATTCATAGCTCTTCTTTATTAATACTAATGGCTGCCAGTGAAGTTATATATACAATTATGATAAAGGACAGGCTATAAAAGGTATTAGAGTTTGCAGTCAGGCATGCACATTTTGAACAGTTGTTTGAGTTAAGGCGATCATAATGGTGTCCACAATCCACAGAGGTTCAATCTCATATTTCAAGGCCAGTCCCAGACTGGTGATCTACTAGGTGTCATAGATTCAATGAATTCTAGAGATGAAAGAAGGAACCCTGGGATGCAACCCCCTCATTTTACAGAAGCGAAACTGATCATCAGATAAAGTTTCTTTTCTCTAAGACACACAGCAAATTACTAGTAGACTCCAGACTAGAACCCACATGTCCCAATTCTCCATCCAATGCCATTTACACTACCATGCTGCCTCCTTAGATCCTGCAGAACTGGATACTTGAAAGCCTACAACAATTCTGTGTATAGAGATATTTATATTGTTTATTGGGAGTCCTTGGCCTGGGTGTGAATAGCTACGTGAGTAAGATATCCTGAAATCCTAGCTTATCTTATCATGATCCTAATCTCCATGTATAATTGCTAACAACAGACTCTTTTATGTTTAGCTTCTATAAAAACTGGCTTCTCCCACTAACCAAGCCTAAAGAGTCTTTTAAAACAAGGTTTTGATTTTGGTAAGTTTGAGATGGCCACCTTGGTTACATACACGTCTTTTCAGAAACATTCCTAACTCATTCTCATCTTTCTGGAGAATATAGCTGGGTAGGAGAATTTGAGAACATGCATTCTCCCTTAATTTGAACAGCTTCAGCTACAATAATTCTACTCCAGCCATCTTCGAGTTCAGTCCAAAGGAAGAAGATGAGAATTTTGCTCTGTGAAATACAGGTCATTCTAGCTTTGTGCAACTGATAAATTCCTGAAAAGTGGTGTGTAAACAGAGTTACTGTAGACTAAATAATATCTAAAATTCAGTGGAGCAATAAATTTAGAAAAGAATCCAGGAGAAAATCTTTTAATAGTTAATGATCTGTTTATAATGAAATATCCATCTCCTTTGGCTCTCAGTTTCCTCATCTGTAAAACACAGGAGATGGGTTAGATGGTTTCTAAGATCCCTCACAATGATCTTTTAAAGATTAGATTTGCATATATTGAGGTTTCTTAAATCAGGGCACACCTGTATACAGTTTGCCCTAATACCACTGGAAATCTTGATGGAGTTGACATAAATTGTTCACTTTTTTCTTTTATTAAATACAGGTTCCTTTGACATTTTTTCAAAGCCAAACACACTCCAAAATAATATGAAGGACCAGCTTTTCAAAGGATTTCAACTTGGTTGGCATGAGAGATGTCCCTCCCCAAGGCCTTTGGTTAGGTTAAAGCATGCTAAATTCAATAATTTTGCACGTAAAAGTGGTCACAATCCATCAAAACTGTTTGGATAGAACTATTTTGTCTCATCTGGTTTAACTCACATGAATTCAGACCGAGAAAGTCTTGGCTGAAATGGAAATCTAACTAATATCCATGGTTGTGAAAGTATGCAAACTGGAACTTTCCTTGAAAGTTAGATGGGGGGAGGGCTTAGGAAGGGGTGTTATTTGACAGAACAGATTTTTGCCTCTCAATCTTTCTTTCTTTTTTTACTCTTGTTCCCTCCTTGGCAGGTGTCTTATACATCCTGTAAATACTTTCCTTTGGCCTTCATATCTTGATAAACTGGTATATACTAAGTACTTAATAAATACTTTGAGGAATTGGATTAGATTGGTCTCAGTTAAAATTTCTCCCGCCTTTTCTCATCTTGAAGGTGAAAATGGGGAGGGATACTCATACGGATTTCATTGGACAATTTCTAAGAATGTCCAAACAGAGAAATGTTTTTCATTAGTTCTGGAAGGGGAAAAAAAATAGGTTTGTATCCTGAAGCCTCTGAGGAAAAAAAATCGGCTTTTTAACAATTCAAGCATATAGTGAACTTAATTTTTAGGAAGGACAAATGGTAACTGACCAGTTTGAAGGCATTGTCTACAAAAGGCATAAAACCAATTGAGGACATTAGAACTTTGAATTACTTTTATGAAGAATAATGCCTACCTCACAGGATTGTCACAAAGATCAAATGAAATAATATATGCTAAATAAAGTACTTTGTAAACCTTAAAGCATATTGTAAATGTCAGTTATCATTATGACAACAAATGCACAGATTTTATGTACTTTTAGGATCAGTGTTTTCATTGAGATAAACTCTCACTCCATTAAGGTAAATTACAAAGCTTTTATAACTCAATAGATGGTCTTCTAGAACTGCTAAATTGCTAGAATTGCTTTCATTCAATCTAGTGAAAAGCTAAGAAGAAGACAGGGTTACTAAGATTTCATCTCAAGGTACCAAATAGTTTAGATAGCCCTCAACCCAACTGTGCAGAAATAATTTGACTTAGAAGGTGATTAGCATGAATAACTAGTTAAAACTGGAAACTAGGTAGTGGGATGGGAGTAGGGGCAGTAAAGACATGCTTCTCTGTTCATTCGGAATAGTTTTTCAATTGCTCAAATTTTGACTTCTTACTGGTCTTTTCATTTGTTCGTTAATTTCCCAATTGCTGGCATCTACTTTGTTTCCAGTTCTTTGCCACTACTAAAAGAGCTGTTATCAATGTTCTTGTGCATATAGATAATTTTTTCTTTCTCTCTGATCTCTTTGAGATAGAGACCTAGCTGTGGTTTTGCTGTATCAAAGGACTGATCTGTATTAGTGGGGGGAATTTCTTCCTCTTTAAGCCAAGGAAATCACAAATACTGATTTTGAAACTCTAATAACTTTAATCACACTAAAACTTTTGGGACTTCCTGTGTAATGCTTTTCAAATATGTAATTAATAGCTAACAAAATATTTGGAGCTTTCCATCTCTGAACCTCTCAGTATGACTGTAAAGATATGATCTGCTATAGAATATTGCTTCCAAAACCTCCATGTTCCATTCTATCTCAGGAGGGGTTTGATATTTCATGTAAAGGACCCTTAGGAGCCTTTTCTAACTCAAGTCAATTAGTTTTCTAAAAATGTAACAAGTGAACTGCAGGTAAAATCAACCTATGCATAGATCCTCTGAAGTTTCAGAAGCCTCTTGCTTACTATATGCAATGGTCCTTATAGTCTCCTTACTAAAAAGGCTCACAGCTAAGTTTCATATTAATTTACTTTGGGGCAAAAGTAACTCAAATTCTATGTAATGGCATCTTAGCTCACAATAGTTGCAGGTGAGGTTACAGTTAACCCAATTGTCCATTATGAGTCCATACATAACTGGACTCCGATAGACACAGCAACTGGGGATAAAGGGATGAGGGTCCTGGCAAGTTCTCCTAATGGCTAATCTGGGAGAGATTATTGAGAGGACAGATAAAATTGAACTAATTCTTGGGCTCAGGCTATGGGTTTACTTGAATGGTCTGGGACCAGGAGAAAACAGAATTGGATAATAAAAGGCTCTCTACTTTCAGGATATAGGATTATAGTGCTAATTAAGTCTATGATGTAGTATTCATAACAACACTCTTACGGGACACTTCATATCTGTGCTTCTTCTTGTATCATTACTTCTGATTAGGTTACCCTTTTTATTGCAAAGAAGGTCTGGGACTGAGCCTGTCCCTACCATATTCTTGGTTTTAGACTTCAGGACTACTTGCCTGACCAAGATGACTGTACTTTTTGATAAAGTCCCATTTAAATGCTCTCTATTTTCCATGTGAGGTCACTTGTGTTTTTATACTTTCGCTCCCTCAGAAAGATCCATAAAATGTGGGGAATGGCTCAGACTTCCCTTAATTGGTAAATTTCATTTTCCTGTAGTGATTTGAACAGCTCCTCCCTAGAAAGGGTTTGGGGGATTAAGGAGAAGAATAATTGGTAGGGACATTGCTTTTTAATGACATGGTAGAGATAAAATTATCTTTAATTATATTGAGTTGGAATTTACTTGGAAAAGTCATCCTTTAGCCAATTTGGTAGTGATCTGAAGACTATAAATAAAGATGAAGGATAGTTCTTATTCAACTTCCTTGTTTTTCTTTAGTAGAGGATGCTAAAAGAGGCAAAAATGGCATTATTCCTTCACTGGTGCTCCTACAGAGGGGTAATTTTTGGTTGATGGGCCTGGGAACAGTGAATGGGGTGGTGGTAAGTAGTAATTCCAGTATGAACTTAGACCCTGGGACAGAATATATGCAAGGGACCTATGACTTTTTAGCTATTTTAATCACATGGTCCAGACCTGTGATGGGGATTTGTGACTATGTCAGATGTATCATTATTCATTCAAAGACCATGTGATTTCTGTTGCCTCTTCTGGCCTTCATAATTGTTTTATCCTAGCAGATTTTTATGATTGTCTCTGATATTGCTTCCCCATTGTTTTAAAATGAGTATTTAAAAATGTTTTATGTTTCTTTTTATTTGTTTTAATATTTTCCCTCAATTTTAAGGATGTTTTGAGATTTGTGATAGAAGCTGCCTTGGAAAATTTACTTCCCTTGCTACCAAGGAGTGGGATGTAGTAGGGGCCTTGACCATCACTGTGCAGGGTAGCTGACCCTTCTCCCTCTCTCTTTTTACCTTTGAGAACCTGAGAATGAGCATTATCTCAAAGCTATTGTAACCAGTCCTCTTCCTTTCCCCGTTCCCATCCTAGGATGTACACAGCACCTTGAACTATAAGGGGTTTAGCATGTGAAAGAGCCAAGACAGTCTTTCCTGAGCTCTACCTGCAGATGACTTCCTGGAGTTCCTCATATGGTTACTGTGGAAAGGGGACTATGTTTTCATTCTTTTTATTTTTCAGTTGTGTGCTTTTAATGCTTCATTATTAAAATAATTTAAATTTAATTTTATGTTTTATGAAAACTTGTTGCATTTTAAAATGTCTTGGACCTGCCTAACTACTCCAGATTTATGAATTGGAACCAGGTGGATCTGGATTGAGGTCCTGCCTGATACCTACTAGATGTGTAACCCTGATATTTTCCTTGGTTCAAAGCCATTCTGTGAATCTGTAACATACAACTATTGTTCACAAGCCCCAGTCAGTGACCTTACCAACTACCATTGTTAGTCAACAGAAGCAATTAGCTCAAAACAAAGATATTTATTAGGATAGCATAAGATAAGTAGCTGCAAAACATTCCTCTTCCTCCTTCCTCCTAAAAATACTTGGGGTACACTCTTTCATAAGTACCCCCGTAACTGTGTGAAGAGTAGACACAAACTTACTGTCCACTGGTAATGAGATATGTAGGAAACATGTGTGGCCAAGACAACTCACAAGTCTAGTATTTCTTGTCGTGTACTCACACCATTCTTTCCTGTGGACAGCCTGACTCTTTTGTAGCTTCCTCAGCTTGCTTCCCTGGGGCTTCTCCTTACCTTAGCTCAACTTCCAGATGCCAGGGTTAATTCTCCTTTAATCCACGGTTAGATACTTTCTCTTCTACCAAGAGTCATTTTTCCTTAAAGTTGCTTCCTGTTTCCTACTCTCTGTATCTCTCTATTTCCAAAGCTGAATGCACTCTCCGTTTTAACATATTTACACTTCTATTTGTTCTACACGCCTTTCTGTGACTCCATCAACAGGACTGAGAGGAGCCATATACCCCCTACACTATTATAGAATTTTCCTACCTCCACATATGCCACAATAGAAGTTGGTATATAAGTTGGAATTATCTTGATATCCTTTTTGCTTAAGCTCATCATAAGCACTGGAGGTGAGAGACCAAGTATTCCATGAAATAATAATTTTTATCTTTGTACATAAGATAAACTCTTTTTTATTAACTGTCCAAAGAGAACTTATGAGACATCCTTCCATTTATCTGCAAATGTCTTTTGTCTTCTGTTTTTGTTTATAGTAAAAATGTCTGTATCAATGTGGTTCAGTACCACTAGTAATATGCCGACTGGGCACTAGACAAAGAAAGATCTCATGTTTAGAATAACATCAATCTAATGGGAAAAGGCACAATGGTAGGAAGAGTGTATGAAACACTTGGGAGCAGCCAGTTTGGGCTCAAACCCAGGGCTTTAAGTACATGAGACATGGTTGAAAGGACAGGGCAGAATCAGTCTATAGAAGGTTTTTCCTTTCTATCTTTATGGATATTGATTGAGACTGTCACCTGAGGACATGGTTCTCTCCGGTAAGTCCCTCTTCTTAGACGTTCCTCATTCTCAGAATTTCTGGTGCTGTGACCCACCTCATCCCTGTGGCCAGCTGATTTGAAGATAATCTCAGCTAAATTCAAATATGTATTTTCCCTTGTGTAGAAAGGATTAGGGAGAGACTTTTTTTTCTTCTTTAGGAAGTAAGAACAAGTAATGTTCAAAGGCTTAATATTGGTTTACAATACAGGAGGATTTTCAGAGAAGAAAAAGCCACAAAAACCAAAATGAAATCTAACCACAGACCTTTTTGAGGTAACTATTTAAAAATTCATTTTAAAATGGCCACCATAAATAAATAGCTTCACTTTCGAACAGTTCTGGAATAATAGTCAATATATTTTATAATAAAGTTTTATTGATTTTTTTACATGAACATAATCTCCTAGCATTGCGGCTCCTCCATTTCCTGAAAAAAACATTCCATATTTTAAAAAGTAGAATTTTTAAAGGCAAAAGAAAAAGGAGAGGAAAAAAATCAGTTTAATGGATACATTGAAAAATATGTGCCATGTGAAACAATTTTGAACTTCCCACTTCTTCAGATGGGCTGGAAGTATCTTCTCATGGTTTTGTTTTTTTTTTTTTTATCCGTATCTGTTCTTTACGATTTTGCAACATTCACTTTTGGTGTGTGTGTGTGTTATATGTGTGGTTATTTTTAACATTTATAGAATTGCGTGTGTTGCTTTCTTGACTCTCCTTACTTCACCCTGTGTCAGTTCATGTAGATCTTTTCACACTTCTCTGTATTCACTAATCATTTCTTATGGCCCAGTTATATATCCAGAGATGTGTGTGTGTGTGTATACATATCACATTCATGTCACCCTCGTCTAGCAATTCCCCAATAGATGGGCATCAGCTTTGTTTCCAATTCTTTTATAACACAAGTGTAGCTATAAATATTTTGGTACATATGAGCACTTTCTTCTAATCAATAGTCTCATAGAGGTATAAGCCCAGGAAGGGATTCCTGAGTCAAAGGATGTGAATATTTTCACTCTATTTGCATAATTCTAAATTGATTTCCAAGATGATTTTACCAATTCACAGCTCTACCAACAACACACCAGCATGCATACCTCCCTACAATCCTTCCAGCATTGACTATTGCCATATTTTGTCATCTTTACCAATTTGGAGGGTGTGAGGTGAACTTCAAGGTTGTTTTGATTTTCATTTCTTTTATTATTAGTGATTTGGAGAATTCTTTCATATGGCTGTTAATAGTTTGAAATTCTTTTGAGACATATCATATATATATACATGACTATATGGTATATATGTATATATACATACATAAAATACATCTATGCAGCTGTTTCTGTAAGAGGACAAGTAAAAATGTCCAATAGGTCATTAAAGACATAGTGGAGCTCAGCATAATTCCATTTTCTCTTGCCTCTAATTATCAGGGGGACTTACTGCTTCACTAAATTTTGATTTCTGATATAAATAAAAAATAAAATTCAGAAAGTACCTAGACTTGATGATGATCTTGTGAGTTTGAGAGGTTGGTAAGTGGTTATCTAAAAGAAGGTGACTTCCACAACTTGCTAAAGAAGAAAGGTACCACTGTCAGCAGCTGAAAGGGCTACAGAGTCACACTTGGCTGGCCAGAACATTTTGAATCAGCCCCCAAGTACAAGCCCCCTCTGAGTCACAGGTATTAAAGATAAAATGCAAAGTGTTCAAAATATAATTATAAAATCTATATTTGAACAGAATACTTCTATATTGTTAAATCAAAAATTGCCTTTTAATAAGGCAATTATTACTAACGTTAGAAATAAAAATAAATGAAGCAGTAAGTCCCCTGCTAATCAAAGTCAAGACAAAATAGAATTCTACCGGGCTCCAGGATGTCTCTAATGACCTATTGGACATTTTCACTTGTCATCTCACAGAAAAACAGCCTCACAGAAATTCAGGGTTAGGAAAAATGCCATCTAGTTCAATCAGCCTAGTACCTAAATAAGGCTTCCCTTTATAATATACTTTAAAAGATCATCCAGCCTTCTCTTGAAGACTTCTACCACATCATCTCCTAGAGTAATCCTTTCCAGTTGAAGATAGCTTTGTAAAGAAATTCTTCCATACACCAAGCCTAGATTTTCCTGTTTGCAACATCATCCATTCATTGATCCTAACTGCCTTCTGAGATGAATTCTCCTTCTAGCTATCATGGCTATCATCTCACCCTTCCCCCCACCCCTGTCTTTCCCTCCCCCTCCTTCCCCAAATATTCTCTTTTCCAAAATTAGACCATTTAATAAGAGTTTCATGCAGCATGATCATAGGCCTTTCACTCTCTGAGTTTCACTGGTTCCAGGCACATTTTCAGTAAGATTCTGCTAAGGGGAAATATCTCCAGAGTACACAACTAGGGTGGCAAAGTGCCTCTGATTCATGGCTTACAAGGATCACGTAAATGTTTGGCTTGGAAAAGAAAGGACTTAGGAGGGGTGGGATGGAGCTCTTCAAATACCTTAAGGGTTTTCACCTGGAAGAGGCTTAAGCCTTATTTGGCTAGGTCACAGAGATCACAAATACAATGGATGGAAAGTACAAAGAGAACAATTAATGCTATTTGTGCTTTGTGTATCTAAAAATAAAAGGGAACATAAAAAACAAAAGGAAAGGACCTATATGTACAAAAATACTTATAGCAGCTCTTTTCTGGGGGCAAAGAATTAGAAACTGAGGAAATGCCTATCCATCGGGAAATGGCTGAACAAATTGTGGTATGTGATTATGATGAAATTCTATTGTGGTATAAGAAATGATGAGCACAATGCCCTCAGAAAAACCTGGAAAGACTTACATAAACTGATGCAAAGTGAAATGTACCCTGTACAAAGTAACAGCAGTGTGGTAAGATGATAAGCTATGAAGGATTTAACTATGTCAGCAATAGAATGATCCAAGACAGCTTTGAAGGACTTATGATAAAATGCTATCCATTCACAGAGAAAAGACTGATAGTGTCTGAATATATTGAAGTATTTTTTTCTTGAGGTTCCCTCCCCACCCCCCACCCCCACTTTGTTCTGTTTTCTTTCACAACATGACTATTATGGAAATGTTTTGGATGACTACAAGCATAACCTATATCGAATTACTTGCTTTCTAGATGGTGGGGAGAGAGGAAGGGAGAGAATCTGGACCTCAAGGTTTGGAAAATGAAGGTCAAAAAATTGTTTTTATGTGTAACTGAGAAAAAGAAAAATACTAACTAAAAATAAAAGGGATTGAAATGAGGTAGAAGTAATAGGTTCCCTCTTCATTGAAGGTTTTCAAGCAAAATCTAGACTTGTACTTATTGAGTATATTGTGGAAGGATTCTTGTCCAGCTACCAGTTAGACTGGATGGCCTCTGAGAGTCCTTTTATCTCTGATATTATGTAATCCAGAGTTATAATTAAACTTTAACATTGTTTCTAACCTTTTATTTGCACATATTCTGCCTTCTTAACTAGAGTGTAAGTGCCTTGAGGAAAAGACTAAGCCTTATATTTCATTATATCCTTCAAAGCACCTACCATAGTCCTAGGAATTTATACAATCCCAATATATTTTCATGAATGAAATGTAGATATTAGTAATATAAAATAAGGAGTTGGTTTATAGAAAGGATGACCCAATAATGCGCACATGTGTGCCCATGTGTGTGTATTCATAGATACTGATACAGTTTGGATCATTCAGTCGCATAGTGGATAGAGAGTTGGACTAAGAGTCAGGAAGATTCAAACCCTGCTTTAGAGATTCATAAGCTTTGTGATGCCAGGCAGACCATATCCTCTTTCAGTCAGTTTCCTCATCTGTAAAATGGAGATAATAATTATACCTACCTCATAAACTTATTGTGAGAATCAAATGAGATAATATATGTAAAGAGTTTTGTAAACCTTAAAGTGCTATATAAACGATAATTTATCATGACCTGAGAAAATATCTAATTTTTCTGACAAGTTGTAATAGGTAGGGACAGCTAGGTGGTACAGCAGATAGAGCATGGAGTAAGGAGAATCTGAGTTCAAATATGGCAACAGATACTAGCTGTGTGGCCCTGGGCAAATCACTTAACCCAGATTCTCTCCTCCCCCAAAAAGTTGCAATATCTATTGGCATTCAAAATGAGAAAAAAAAATTCTGGGGAAATAGCTTTCCCTTACTCATACATCAACGTGATTTACTAGTATATCTTAGCCATACCCACAGGATGTAGAGTTGGTACTCATTATCATGGATTTTCATTATATTATACTGGTAAGATTATTCACAGATATGTTTGAATGTATTTAGGACTTGGGTTAAAGTCTTGACTCATACACTTACTAGCTATGTGATGTTAGGCAAGTCAAACTTCAACAAGTCTCAATTTCCCTATCAGTCAGTTGGAGGTTTATTCTTGTATTACCTATCTCACAGGTAGCTCAAACCTACCTTAGCAGAATGGATAAAGAACTATACTTGGATTCAGGAAGGTCTGAGTTCAAATTTGACTTCAAACACTTAATTAGGTGTAAGACCCTGGGTAAATCACTTAATTCCAGTCTGGTTTAGCTTCCTTATCTTTAAAAATGAGGAATAATAATGGCTCATGCCTCTCAGGGTTGTTGTGATACTCAAATGAGATAATACTTGTAGAGTTCTGGGCAAATCTTAAAATTCTAAGTGGTAACTATCCTAAGGATGTTGGGAGGAAACCATTTTGCAAACTGTATTCTATAAATGTCAGTTGATCATCATCATCATCATCATCATCACCATCATCTTTTATCATTCATTATCTCCCTGGGAGGGCTATAGGCCTTACCCAACTAATTAAACAGGAAGAAAATATTGCTTTTTCCTCATGAGAAAATTGGGGCACAGAATGAGTAGCTTCCCTAGGGTTACACAATGAATCAGTGAAGAAACTAGATTAAGGACCCACAAAAATATATATATATATATATATATATATATAAAAATAAAAAAAATAAAGAGATGAAGTATATTAGTTGAAAATATGATTTAGGTACCTTACACTTTTGCTAGGTTTGTTGAATTATCCTTTTTAAGTCAGAAAGGTGGAGTTTATTGGCAGATTCATCCTTCAGTTATTCTCAGAAGATAATTAATGCCAGCTCTACATATGACAACTAGTCTTGAGTACTAACTACTTGGCCTTTTTAACAGCTGAGCATTACAGATACAAGGCTTGGTACATCCACTATTTGGGGGGAAATTATTGTCTGAAAGGAAAATAGTCTTTGGGTAGTAAACCTCCTTTTTCCTCATTTAGACGTTAAGGGGGACTATTTGGTAGCCCTATGCTTCTCCATGACTTACAGTGTAGTCTTGGTTCAAAGGAACTGAGCAGTGATGTCCAGTCCTATGACCATAACAGAAATCCCCATGAGAATATCTCTAATAGATGGTCATCCAATCTCTGCTTGAATGCTTTCAATGACGGGCAATTTACTGTCTAATAGTATGTAGCCTACTCTTTTGCTATAGGCCCAACTATTAGAAAATTCTTCCTTATAAAGTTGGAACGTGCCTTCCTATAATTTCTTCCCATTGGATCTTTGTTCTTTCCCCTAAAGTTATCAAACAATTTGTAAAACAACTTTTTATTTATAGTTGCCAGTTTATCTCAACTCATGTTCTCAAGACAGCATTGGAGGATCATGAAGAAAAGAAACCAAGGTATATAAGCAGTTTCACTGAGGCAAAAAGATTCTTAGGTATCAGAAACCAGGAGGCCCTGACTTAAAGTAGTGGGCCCCTACTGGAATTAAGGACAAGATAGGTATCCATTATCTCATAATTCCTTGTACAATTCAACACGATAACTTGGATGTAGAGCTAGAAAAGACTGTAGCCATCTGCCTGAAACTGAATCAAGAAAATAACTTTTCCAGTGGAACAAGGATTCTGTTGCATCATTTTAAATCTTTTGTGCAATCTAATCAATTCTATCCAATTAGAAAACTTCTCCTTGGAATTTGCTTTGTCATCAGATAAAGCCAGCTCTATTCTGAAATACTGTACTCCACCCAGAGTTGTTCCTGGGAAAGAAGTCCAGATGTCCTGGTGAAGATTGTGCCATAGTTGTTGAAAGGTTGATCCCATGTTCTAACTATCCCCTCACTTTTTTTTCTAGGTACTGAAATTTCTGGCTACATACATAATTAAAGCATTTTCACTTGTATTGCTAATACTTAGCCTGGCACATGATAAGTGTTTAATAAATGATTTACCTATTAAGTGCCTACTGTCCGGTACCACTGTGTTAAGTGCTGGTACAAGTAAAAGAAATACAAATAAAAGCAAGCAAGATAATTCTTGTCCTCAAGGAGCATGAGGGAAGATGACCCATAGAAGGGAGTTGGAAAGTATGATGAAGGTGTGGTGTCATGGGTTGTGGTGGTGTCATGGGTGAAGGTTTCCTGGAAGTGTGGTAGAGGTGTAAAAATAAGGCCAAAGCTGGCCTGTCAAAGCCCAGGGTGGCTCCAAGGGCAGAATCCATTTTCAGGTAGGGAAAGATTAGACATGAGTGCCTAAGTGGAATCAAGTGTAAGATGGTATGGCTGGAGATGTCTAAGAAGGTGACTCCAGGGTCTGAAAGCATTTTCCATCATTTCCAACACCTCATCCTGACTTAAAGAAGACCAACAGAACCTAAACTGTGCTGTATTGCACACAAAATTAACAAAGCTTCAAATACTGTTTGATTACAAATTGTCATCCAAATACCATCCTTGTTGACTTTGGAGATTCTTCTCACCAGAAGGTTGGCCAACAGGTGATGGATGAAGGAATATTTGTTGTTTTAATTTTTTTCCCAGTTACAGTAACTCTGGAACAATGTCCTAAGCCGTAGAGAGAGTGTTGTGTATAATCTGTGAGTGACAAATGACACTCCTTACAAAATGACAAGTCCTTAATGTAATATTTTTTAAAATTGCTCCAGACCTGTGATTTCATCAGTGTGTTTGGAATTCTCGAAGTGGAAAGTCCCTCCCCTGACAACCAAGTCTTCCATAACTTATAATGTTAGAGAGTTGTACAGAACTTGAGCTGCTGAGATATAAAGTGTCCATCAACAATCACTCCCTGCCAAGCCGCAGTTTGGGATCAATCCCACCATCAACTACCTTTGTTCCTATACACATGCTGCTGATTTAAGCTGGAGAAAATCATGAAACCATGCTGATTAGGGGCCATTATAAATTGAGCCCTTGCTATGGCAAGACAAATGCTTTTACATCTCTAGTTAACTCAATATCCTGCTCACACTAAAGACTTGTGAATGTTTTCATTATTCCGCAAATCTCATGGCTTCCCTTTCTCCATCCACTCAGCTGCTAACTTGCCCCATATTTTACTGAAAAAACTGAGTCCACTTGAGACCAGGTCTTCCATGAAGAGATAACATTCTTACCAAGGCAAATCCCATGATATGCACAAGTGATCCCATGAGATTCCATTTTCTCCAGCAGATTGCCAACTCTGTCTTATCTTCAATCTCTCCCTGTCTATTGGTTACTTCACTGCCTACAAACACGTACATGTCTTCCTCACCCCCAAAAACCCTTCATATGCCCTCTTCTCCCTTTTGTGAATAAACTCTTTAAGTAAGCCAAAAATTAATAAATGCTTCTACTTCTTTTGTTTTGATTCAGTTTTTGAGCTCTCTGTAGTCTGCCTTCTGACCTCATCATTCAGCCAAAGCTGCTTTCTCCACAATTACCAAATGATATCTTAATTTCTAGATTTAATGATCTTTTTTTCAATTCTCATTTTTCTTGATCTCTCTTGATATCCCTCTTTTCCTTGATAACTTCTCTCTAGGTTTCTGGGACACTGCTCTCTCCTGATTCTCCTCCTACCTATCTAACTCCTTTTCTAGATCTTTGTCCAAGTCTGCCCGCTACAGGTGAGAACCCCAGGGCTCTGTCCTAGGCCCTTTTCTCTTTTCCATCTATACTCTATCACTTGGTGATCTCATCAGGTCCCATGATCATCTCTATGCCAATGATTCTAGACTCTACTTTATCTAGCCCTAACTTCTCTTGTAATCTCCAGCTACTTTTCAGATATCTTGAATGGGATGTCCAGTAGACATCTTAAACTCAACATGTCTAAAACTCAACCCATTATTTTTTTCTACAAACCCCACTTCTTTCTAACTTCCCCATTACTGTAGAGGGTACCACCATCCTTTCAGTCACATACCTAGGTTTACATCATAGGTATCATCCTCAATTCCTCACCCTCTCTCACCACCCCACCTCCATATCCAATCTGTTGTCAAGTCCTGTTGTTTCAATTTTAGCAACATCTCTGACATACTCCTTCTGTCTTCTAACTCTATCACCAGCCTAGTATGGGTTCTTATTGCCTGGACTATTGTAGTAGACTTTTGGTAAGTCTGTCTGCTTGCCTACCCCAGTTCATCTCCAGCTGTCAAATTAACCTTCTTAAACTCAGATCTGACCTCCTCTCTAGTCACTAAATTTCCATGACTCCTTAAAAATAAAACCCTCTGTTCTGCGTTAAAAGGCCTTCCCAACATGAAAGTCTTCTGTCTTCCTAGTCTTCTTATCCCGTATTCCTCTCCACTTACTCTTCAATCCAGTAACTCTGGCCTCCATACTATTCCTTGCACAAGATACACCATCTCTCAACTCTAGACATTTTCCCCGGCTGTTTCCCATGCCTGAAATATTCTCCTTCCCACCTCTCCCTAGCCCATCTCTGTCTACTGGCTTCCCTTAGGTCCTAGCTCAGATAACATCTTCTACCAGGTTTTCCTGAATTCTCTCAGTGTTGTTGTCTAGTCTTCATTGGCTATTTCCCACTTACTTTGTATGTATCTTGTTTGTAGGTAGCTGTTTGCATGTTGTCTCCTCATAAGATTTTGAGCTCCTTGAGATCAGGGGCTATAAGCAAAGCACATGATATGTGCTTAATAATGCTTATTGACACTTTGGTGAGGTCAGAGGCAGGGCTTGAATTCAAGGATTTCTGGCACTAAGATCATAGAGCCTCTCTCTGGACAGTGGCTGTCAATTTAGTACAGCTCTGGAGAAAGGAGGAAGCAACTTCCTTTGGCTGCCCTACCCCCTACTGTGTGCAAATTCAATACCCCAGTTAAATCTACCATCATTTTCTTACACTCAGTCTTTCCCCTCCACTAAAAATGTTCCAGATTCCATCCAAAGGTAGCCATAAATCTTTAGCAAAGGATTTAGGACAGTTTGTGATCCTCCCAAACTGTTAAGCAAGGACAGGAAAGGCCAGCACAGGGAGCATTGCATAATTGTTGTATTAGAACTTGGGAGTCATCCTATGCACTTGTGAATGAACTGGTCCTTCAGGAATCTGGGAAGGAACAGAAAAACCCTAACGACTAGATTTCAGGTAATGGGGGAGGGGGGCAGGAAGAGAAAGGCAACCCAAAACTCATGCTTGGGTAGGATCATAGAATTTAGATCTGGAAGAAACCTAGCTCTACCTTTTCATCGCAGCACTACTGGGCGCAAAGGGATGGCTACGTGTGTGGCCATGGAGTGTGCTGCTGCAGCTGGGGATAGCGGCCTGGCTTAGACACCTGTCCAGCAGCCAAGGTCCAGGATGCTGTAGCCGTATGGCGGGTCCAGCAGCATTTTGTAGCGCCTTATTGGACAGGGCTGGAGGCGGGGGTGTGGCTTGCATACAGGACCAGACCGGAGCTACCTGGTCCCAGCGCCTTGGTGCCTGCTAAGGTCCGGCTCTAGGACCAGCACGGTCACACCTGTTGGCCACCGATTAGTGGGGCGGACCGGTCCCCAAAGGGTGTAAAACAGCTAGCGAGCCGCGGGCGGGGAGTGCCTCTGTGCCTGGGCGTGTGGAGCCAACTGCACGGGCCTGGCAGGGCAGAGCAGCGCCACACAGCCCCACTTTCCTTCCAGCTGCCGGCGCTGTGGGTGCCCTGCGCAGACCATGGCGGAACTGCTGCGGAGCCTGAGTGATTCCCATTTGGTGGCACGCTTCCAGCGCCGCTGCGGGCTCTACCCTGCGCCCCCGGAGGCCCCCCAGGAGCCTGCGGCGGGCTCTAGGTACCGGGAGCCGCAGCCGGCCTCCCGGCATCCCCGGGCGGTCAATGGCAAGGGCGGCGGGAGCGGCGCCTTTCCGCAGGTAATGTCTCGTCCAGGTGCGCAGAGACAGAGAGAGCGCGAGCGAGGAGGGACCCGGGGAGGACACGGTGGGCAGTCCGACTGTGCCCCCAAGCCAGCGGGCCAGGCGCCCAGGTAGCCAGGAAGGGACGGGCAGCCGCTGCCAAGGCTGCCTCCCCTGCAGGGGCAGGCATGTAGAGCCTGCCAGCCATCCCTTTCGCCACTGCAGAAGATCGAAATTACTCTGATCAGGTAGGGCGAAAAGGGAGAGCCCCCACGGCTCCAACCTCAGTGTCTGGGCCTGGGATTCTGAACGGCGGGCTACCCTCCGCTGGGGGCCCGACCTTGGCTCCTTTATTTTTTGTAAAGGAAAAGAGCATTCCAGGCTCTTTACATCCTAACTAGCCTGGTTGATGTGCTTGGGAAGAAATTATGAGCAAACGTTTAGCATCATGGGATTTAGAGCTGGGAGAGATCTTCCAGATTAGCTGGTGATTAGCTAGACTAGATTTCCGGCTCCCTCCCCCCTCATTTTACAGGTTATAAACCTGAAGCCCGGTGAGATGACGGGCAGGTGTCTCCCTCATCTGATAGTTAAACTGATGGCACCTGCTAGGACCGCCCCTCCCCCCCGCCCCTAATCATCACTAAATTTTGCTTCCCTTTATAATTAAAACCTTTTGGGACCATCCCCAGGTCTGTTCAGGAGAGAAAGGAACGTGTCCTCTTCACCGCCTCAGGGTTACCACTTCATCTGTCTAAAACCAAATGAAACACAATGTCCTTTTATTCTCGAGGCTCTCCATCGGCTAGCTTTTAAAAAAGATGTCTCTTAAGGGAAAATGTGCTCCTTTCCTAGCTGGCTGGACTTTTAGTATGTTGCACAATTTTCTGCGTTAGTGCTTTGGTGGCCATGGTTAGGTAACAGTTTTGCCTAGGCAGTGCCCAGGAACACAGGCTCTTAACTAGAGTGCCCCCCTCCAAACTGGCACATCCTGCAGCTAGCTGTCAGCCTGCCAGGGATGCTGGTGGGAGCCTCTGCTTGGATGTGATTTACAGTCCTGCCAGGGTTGGGTTGTAGCAAGTCAATATAGCAGAAAGGTGTCACCTCAGCACCTGCAATAGCTGTGGTTACCCAGGGGAGGATCAGGTGGAACAGAGACATCAATACAAGCTGCTGTTTTGCACAAACTGCAGTATTTACGCTTCGTGCTGCTTTGGGAGAAACAGAGATAGCTTTTATAATATGTATTTTGAGGAAACAGTATGGGTGACGTGACTTATGCCTTGATGTATATGGAATGAATTAAGAATTCTAGACTATTGTATGGGATTTTAGTACTTTGTTTTCAGTCTTGCTTGTGGTGCATTTGCTCTTTTTTCCAGGAGCTGTTGCTGCAACCTTCCTCTCCTTCCCCTATCTACTTTCCCTGTTACATTTAGAGCTTTAGCAGCTTTGGGACAGGATTTTGTTTTGGGCATTTTCCCAGCCTCTTTTCCTCTTTCTTAATACTTGACTTCAAAAAGAAAAGAAGCAATGCATTAAAATGGCTCTATATATTTTTAGGTGCATCCATACTTTGCTTCACCCTCATGTGGAACAATAAAACATGTAACCTAGAAATCTAGAAAAATTTCTTTTCTTGCTTTACATATACAGAGGGTCCCAAAAGTCTGAGGGCACTTTTAAAGCTTGGGGCACCTTCTGCAATCTCATTTGAGAAGAATCACTTCTGACCTACAATAGGGATAAAGACAAATCAGCTCCAATATAATGGGTTCCTGGGAGTGGAGAATCATCAGGCTGCCTAAGGAGGGACAAACCAGCCAAAGCTGGAAACAGAGCAGGTCAGAGGTTCTGTGGTGCCAATCAGCCAGAGGATCATTTATAAGAATGGCCATGAACTTCCAGCCTGAAGGACATGAGGAAACATTCTCAAAACAAATAAAAATCCTTGTTGATTGATGGATAATGGAAAGAGCACAGCAGCAGTCATGCCAGGGGAATTGGTTTTACTTAATTTCTGGCTCTGTTAACTAGCTATGTGATTTTTAAGTTACTTAATTTGGGATCTCATTTTTTTCATCTTTATAATAATAAAATTGAACTACAGCTTTAAGCTCCCTTTGAATATTAACGTTTTTAAGAAGTTGTGACCTTCCTCTTTGGCTTGGGGGTCTTGGCCAGCAAGACCCTATGCTGTTCTCAGGAAGCAATGAATGAGGCGGGAGGCAAGGTGTAAGGCAACTCCATTTATTATCAGTGAAGCAGCATTATTTATAACATAATAGCCTCGTGAATTATGCCCTTCAGTCAATCCCTTTGAAGGTCAAATCTACTCCTCCAACCCCTGCTCCGCATTCTCCTCGTGTCCAGCTCGTTATTACCCACTTTCCCCAAACTCCAGCAGAAGAACAAGGGCAGAGGTCCTCCCTCAGACATCTTTAGTTCCAGGTCCCTAGGGTGCAGTCCTACAATGGCGTCGGAGAGTTCCTAGCCCCCTTTCAAGAAGTACCTTTTAAATGGGAATAAGATTAACACCCACTCCCCAGAGTTGTTGGAAGAATCAGATGCAATAATATTTGTAAAGTACTTAACACAGGACTGGCATACAGCAGGCACTTCATAAATGCTCCTTCCTGCCGCCACCCCCCAACTTCCTGCTACATACTCTCAGATAATTGTATAGAACATACCACAACATATTGCAAGCCATAAGATCAGGATCTATGATTTCATTCTTGTGAATATTCTCTCCTAAATAACACAGTTCTTATCCTTTCCCACACTACAGTGGATGGTTTTATAAGATGATTCATGAGGATTCCAGCTGCCCCCTCCAAAAAAAAAAAAAACCCACCCCACCCAACATTTGGTGGTCAAGCCTGTACTGATGAGACTTCACTAACTAACCTTCCAAAATATTCAGGGTCATCTCTATATTAAGATCAGGCATCTGACCAGATAGCTTTCAGTTATCTCTTTGGTCAGAATTAATGACAGAGTTCCCTTAGACTTTGGCTGGGACCAAGGAAATAGGGCCCCACCCTGGCTAATCTTTGGAAGCTGTGAGTCTTAACTTAGGTGGAAAAATAGGGGCTGGTTACCTATGTGATGTTTCCAATGGGACTCTTTGAGTGTGGCTAGTATGGAGGGCAATCTTATTCACATGGTGCTGCTGCAAACAGGAGGAAAATCTGTTTCATGAAAAGGCTATGTCAGAGTGGCAATTTGCTTCTAGAACCTGGATCTAGAACAACTCCTCTTATGCTGTCTTTGATTTTTATCACTTTTGCTTACTCACTAAACTACATCGTTTGTAATTTGTGGGTTTCCCTATCATTAATCATTGCTTTTGATGTGGTCTCTCCAAATAATAATAAGTATTTTTTTGTTGAGGAGTTTTCTAACTACTTCTGAAGTTAAATTTGGAGGAAGAAGAAATAGGGCAAGCTTAAAAATCTCAGGACTTGCTAATATCCTTCCTAAAATGCCAATGCCAGTCTGTTACTGATCTCCAAAATGCAGCCCTTTGTTTTTGGACCCACTTGAAGAGTAAAAAGATGGCTTGCACAAAGAGGAGAGTGAAAGAGATCTGAATTCTAATCTCAACTCTGTCACTCACTAGCTGTGAAAAATTCAGCAGGTCTTTGCATCTTAGATTCCTTACCTGCAGAACAAAGGGTTACGCTAGCAATCCCTAGACTAAGGCCTCTTTCAGGTTGTTGTCATTATTTTTAAAGACAACTCCACACAATGATTTGCTATTTACTCTTGTGCTAAGCCCTGTGATCTCCAACATATGTACATAGTACATACATGCCTTGCTTTGAAGGAACTTACCATCTATTTGAGGTGGAGAACATATACAAAAATAACTAAGATATATTAGAATAATAGAAGTGTAAAGGAGAGACTCACAAAATGCTGTGAGCCAGTTGAGGAGAGGGAGATGGCCATGAAGTGGATGTTGGTAAAAGGTTTCATGAAGGAAATGAGATCTGGGTTGGGCCTTGAAGGGAGGGAGTTCTGTAGAAAAAGAATAGGGGTAAGGAATGCATCATGACAGGAACAGAGAAATAGAAATTGGATTAGGCTGAGAATGAAGATGGAGAGTCACTGAAAGGGTGGAGTTCTGGGGAGAAAAAAGTGGAGAAATAGATTTGAAAGTGATTTGCATAGAGGTGGTAGTGGAAACTACAGGAATAAATGAGATCACCTAGAAGGAGAGGCGGCTTCAGGACAGAACACGGAAGAAAAACTATTCCTAAGGATAGCAGGGTGAGAAACCAGTAAAAGAGATTTGGTGGAACAGATGATATAAGGAAAACCATGAGCCAATAAAGGAGGGAGGATATGGGTGATCTACAATGCCAAATGTCACAGCATGATCAAGGTAGATGACCAAAACCCACTGGATTTGGTGATAGAGAGGGAAATAGTGATCTTCTGGAGAACTATTTTAGCAAAATGGAGGAAACTAAAGCTTAGATTTCAAGGGGTTGAATGGGTAGTGAGGAAATGAAGGTATGACTGTAGCTTGGCACCGAAAGGGAAGAGATAGGACCTTGAATTGAGACAGTGAGAGGGGTAAAGGAATTTCTTAGAATGAGATTTCAACATGTTTGAAGGGTGAAGGGAAGAGGGAATAGGAAAGGGATTGTAGAGAGGGAGGAGGGGCAGGATGGGAAGGGAGGGAGACACAAAGGGAGAGAGAGAGGAAGAGAGAGGGAGAGAGCGAGATTGAGTTTAAGATTAAAGAGATTGAATTGTTGTAACAAAGTCTGAGGGGAGGGAAGAGAAGAAGGAAAGAGAGGAGATCCCAAAGTGTACATGTATCAGTTTTAACCAAGATCCTGAAGGAAGGGAGAATAGGTGAAAATCAAGAGTAGAGGATGGAGACTGAGTGTTTTCATTTGAATAGTCTCAATCAATAAAATGGGAATAATTTTCTGAAAGTGAGGACAGAGCAGGTAGACTTGGGTTTGAGTAAAGGGAAGGAAAGATTTGGAACACCTGCTGGGAGGAGTGCAAAGAAAAGGAGCTAAGCTAAAGGCTTGTTGCACAGCAGTGAGAACTCTGCTCGTTGACATCCATTTGTAATGAGCCCCATCAGCATAATTTCTTCCAGTGGCACTCAGCAGCTTTGGAGTAGAATGGAAGGAAGCAATGGTAAAGGTAATGGTAAACGGTAAAGGCCTTAGCAAGGCAAGGACAGGGATTCAAGGTTGGAGAAGAGGACATTGTTGAAGGGGCTTATCATACAGTCAGAAGGAAGAGGGATAACAGCAAGAGGGATAAAAGCGAGGTAAGATCAAGGTTGATAGCTTCAGAGGACTTGGAAAGATCAAGGAACCAGGGCTTACAAGAGTAAAGAATAAGAATAGAGTGAGCAAGGGTTTAAGGCCGCTGGTCAGAAACAGGAATTTCAGAGTTCAGGATCTTGAAGGTGGAGTGGTTTAAAGTGATAGCAAGGCTATTTTGGCAAGCGCATGTGGCAGAGTGGAAGTGGGGGCCATAAGGACTGAGAGATTTGAGGACAAGTGCCCCAGTAGTGAAGATACGATTACCAGGTGGGGTGAAGGAAGTTTCTGGATCCCTATGCAATTCATCAAATGCATTCAATTATCTAAGATCCCCCAGATTTGAACCCTATAGAAACAAAAAGGACTTGAATCAGCTTTGTAGATGTTTTCAGCAGAAGCAGAGCTGTCCAAATTTCATGTGGTCTGATAAATTTACAGATACAGCACATCAGCAGTGCTCCTTGGTCTTCATGTGCTGCTTCAGTACAGAATAGAGAAAAAGAGAAGGGAGAATCCATTGGGGAAGGTATTTTTTTGATATGTACAATAACTTTGGTAAAGAGTTGTTTCAATGTCAGTCACGTCCGATTCTTTGTGATCTCATTTGGGATTTTATTGGCAGAGAAATTGGAGTGGTTTACTATTTCCTTCTTCAGCTCATTTTACCAACGAGGAAACTGAGGCAAACAGGGTTAAATGACTTGCCCAGGGACACACAGCTAGTAAGTATCTGAGACTGGATTTGAACTCAGGAAGAGGAGTCTTCCTGACTCTATCCACTGCTTAACTTGTCTTCCCTTGGAGCAGGGTAGAGTGTATCTAATTCTGAGTGTTGTAAGAAAGTACAATAAGAAAATCTCAATGTTGTTTACTTGTTAAAGTCATATGGACCACATCTTGTTAACCTTTTTTTGTATTATTCCTAATATATACAATTGAGAAATCAGTAGCCAACAATGTATGCCGAAGAAAGAAGACTAATCAATCATGTAGCAAATGTGAGGGCTATCTGATGAACAGGCTACATGGTCCTTTGATATCTTCCCAATGCCAGAAGAATATGAGAAAAGTCCCTGCTCCCCTAGCACATTTGGGTAGACCACTTAATGAGACTGGCTTCTTTGAAATAAATGTCCATATAAATGAGATCACCAGTCCTTTGGGGGTATTAGTAGATTACCCATACTGCCTACTACATTAGGTCCTTAATAAATATTTGCTGAATGAATAATGAAGAATATAAGCCAGAATAAATTCTAAAACTTAGATGCCTTTTTAGTGGCAAATACCGGTGGTAAATCTAAAGCACTGAAGGAAAACAACTGGAAGAATTAGAAAGGAAAGTGAATTGGAGAAAAGAGAAAGAGGTGAAGGGAGAGAGAGAAAGGGACATAACACACACTAAACAGTTTAGACGGATATTGTGGGACCTGGAGAGGGTTGCTAACAGTTTCCTCCACTGTCCTGGCTTACCTCTCCTCGTGGTGAAAAGTAAGAGAAGTCAAGGCAGTGGTCTGTTGGTAGAAAGCTTTAAATGATCAGTTTAAATTTGGTTCAGTAGGAAACAGCTATTGTGGTTACCCCTTTGAGAAAAAGGAGTGATTTGATAAAATGATAGTGTTAAATGTTTAGCCTGAAGAAGAGGTATAATCCCTTTCTCCAGGACAGGGGCAGATTTGAATTGCTGGAGCTACCCAGCATTGGAAAAGATAGTTGTAAGAGGTAGATAGTTTTCTATCATTACAAGTTTCATAGCCTTCATGAAATGGAGAAATGGAAGAGGCTTTAGAGATCCTTTGTGTGTTCTCTTTAGAATCAGAGGAACAGGGTTTGAATCCTACTTCTAACTGATGTGACCTTCGGAAAGTTTTTTTTAATTAAAATCTTTTATTTCATTAATATATTTTTATATCATCTTATATTTTCCAATTTATCTCATTCTCTTCCTCTCCCAGAGAGTTATCCCTTATAACAAAGAATAAAAAAAAGAGGAGCTAAAAACAGTTCAGCAAATCTAATCAACATACCAAAAGAGTCTAATATAGTCAACATTTCCATACCTGTGCAAAGAAGTGGGATGAGGTGCCCTCTCACACCTATTTAGGGGCAAGATTAATCGTTATAATTTCACACGACTGATTCAGTTTCAGTTGTTTTGTTGCTGTTCCTTCCATTTTCACCATTGTGTATATCATTTTCTTGATTCTGTTGACTTTATCTTGCATCAGTTTATATAAATCTTCCCAAACTTATCTGTACTCCTTATTTCTTATAGTGCAGTAATAATCCATTACATTCATGTACCACAATTGCTTAGTCCTTCGCGCCATTGGGCGTCTATCTAGTTTTCAGTATTTTGCTACCAGAAAAAGTGCCATTATAAATATTTTGTTATATATGAAATTCTTTTTCTCATTGATATCCTTGGACTAGCAATGGAACTGCTGGATCAAAAAGGCATGAAGGTTTTAGTTATTTTCTTTGCATAATTCTGGGTGGCTTTTCAAAATGTTTGGACCAGTTGCCAGCTCCCCTGGTAGTACATTAATGTGCCCATCTTTCCACAACACCTCCAACATTTTTGTTTTTTGCCATCTTTGCTAATTTTCCTGGGTATGAGGTGAGATGGCGGTGTTATTTTGATTTTAATTTCTCTTAGTAGTAGTAATTTGATGCATTCTTTACTATGTTTGTTAGTCACTTGCAGTTTTCCTTTGATTGTCATATGTTCATCTATTTGATCACATGAGTACGAGGGATGATTTTTGGTCTTATATTACATCATTTTCCTACACATCTTGGGACATCAGACCTTTGTTACATACATTTGATACAAAAGATTTTTCACCAGTTGACTTCTTGCCTTCTTATCTTAGTTTCATTAATTTTGGTTATACAAAAGCTTTTCAGCGTCATGTAATCAGAATTATCTATTCCTTTTCTTTGTAATTGCCTTTGACCCTTGCTCAGTTAAAAATTCATTACCTAGCCATAATAACTGACAGTGACATAGCTTTTAAAGGGAGGTGCCATTTATGCTTGCTCTTTACCTGTCAAGTAGGTACTGTCGTTACTCAGTCATGTCCAACTCTCCATGACCCCGTGGACCATACTATCCAAGGTAAAGGTGTGGGAGTGGTTTATCATTTCCTTTGCTGGTAGATTAAGGCAAATGGAGGTTAAGTGACTTGTCCCGGGTCACACAGTTGGTAAGTGTCTGAGGCCAGATTTAAACTCAGTTCTTCTGGACTCCAGGCCCAGCACTCTGTTCTCTGAGGCACCTAGCTACCTCAAGGTAGATACTACAGGTATTATTCTCAAGTTGTGGATGAGGCTCAGGGTAGATAAGCAATTTATCCATAGTAATGTAGCTTGTCAGTAACAGGTGTGGTTCAGATGCCTTTAGCTATGTGCTTAACATCTACGTAGGTAGTTGATGATTGGGAGGGGTTTTTTTAGTCATAAAACCCCCATCCAACCTGCATTTGTCAGTACAGAAACCCTTGGAACTGGGTCAGCAAGACAAAGTCTATCAATTTTCTTAAGATTTTGTTGTTAAGAAAGGGTTGGTCATTAGATTTAGGGGGGAAAAGATGAACAGTTAGAGGAACTAGGATTGTTCTTATGGAAAGGAGCTCAAGAGTTCTTATACCAAGTTTTACACTGGTTACCATGGGGCCTTCTTCAGGCGTCTTGATATTTGGAATCTTTTTCTTCCATTCTCCCCTGTGTTTTGGAGACTGGTGCTCCCTATCTTGCCCAGATCAGAAGTACAGTTGCCAAGGACCTAATTCCACTGCCTATCAACCTGGAAGCTTTAACTTGCTCCCTTTCTGACCTGGGCTCTTTTGTCCCCTCCAAAGGCAACCTGGTTCTTCGCCCCCTCATCAGGTGCTCACCGTACTGATGCTGGGCTTGGTGTGGACATTCAATTGCCTTTAGGGCCAATTTGCCTTAATGCATCAGCAGTCCGATCCTTGAGTGATTCCCTCTTAGCTTTCTCCAGGAGCAGGGATTTCAGGCCTTCACCACCACACCATGAAAGTGATCTTTAAAAGCAGAGTATTTTCTTATTAATCTGTATATAAAGTGAAATGGACAAGATGAACTCTCCAAGTCCTTTCACACCGTTATGACTCTTTCTCCCTTTCTAAAAAGTAATGCTAAGAAACTTAATTTTAGATCAGGGATTGTTGCTGTTGCTGTGTTTGTCCTTCCTTGAAGAGGACCATGACTTCAAGATGGTGACATGACTTGCTGTTGACTTTGATTTGAGTGAGGGAGGGTTGTGCCAGGGTCACCAACCTCACTTTCGAGCCATCTGGATCTAGTGGTCTGATTGGCCCAGGATGCAATGGGAGTCCCTAACCCTAACCCTTTTAGGCTAAGGTCTTTATAGCATTTTCACTTTGAGTGAGATATACTAATTTGGGGTACAAAGACATGCCCCTCCCCAAAGAGTCCATTTCAGAATCCTCCACTTTTCTAACCTCAAGGGCACTGGCAATGGATTTCAGGGGACTATTGAATTTGGAATTTTTAACATTTTGATAACCATTTTTCAGTATAATTGGCTTACTTTGTAATCCCATGTAAATAAATAAATTATTCATTTAAAATATGATTCTGAGGAAATCATAGGCTTCACCAGACTGCCAAATGAATCCATAATACAAAATCCCCATTGTAGAGGGATTAAAAATAAATCAATGTTCAATTTAACATCATTGTATTTTTTTTCTTCCTGTTCAACATTTCAGGATTCTATATGAGGTTATCAAAGTTATATTTTTATCAGCTTTTGGAAAATTACCTTTTTCATTTTAATGAATTGGGATAAGCTTTATCTTATCAAGTAGAGAACTAGAAAACACCTCAAGTTGCTGAACTGTAAGAAAATATACCCGTAAACATTAAATATTTAGATTTTTTCCAGGCTCTATATGACTCTGTAGAAAGCAATAATACTCTTGGTGGAGGGCTTTCATACTAGATACCTGACTCAGTAGCTATGGGGTTAATAACATATTTTTATTTCTCCTCATTATTCACTCCCACTAACTTACTGTGTGTACATCTTTATTTCCTCTTTTAGTGAAACTAGGATTGTCATTTTGTGTTATTTTGAGCCTGAAGTAACTCTATCACTGAAGGCTTTTGCCCTTTTCCAGTGACTTAGCATAGTTGTGTCCCTGGATTCTTAAAGGATATGGTAGGTTAAGTGTGGTTTTCAGTCATGTTTAGCCATGTCTGACTCTTAATGACTTATCACAGATACTGGAGTGGTTTGCCATTTCCTTCTCCAGTTCATTTTACAGATGAGGAAACTGAGGCAAACAGGGTTAAGTGACTTGTCCAGGATCACACAGCTAGTATCTGGAGGCAGGATTTGAACTCAGAAAGATGAGACTGCTTGACTCTAGGCTGGTACTCTCTCCACTTTGCTATCTACCTGGTGGTGGAGTGCGATCGATTATGTTCAAGTCTTAACCAAGGTCAAAAGGCTCCAGGTGTGGGCAGACAATGAACTCTATTATCCACAGAGATTCCTCATCATAAGTGTGCCCAGGAGATCAGTGAATTTTTTCAAATGAGTAACCCATGCAAACTGCGGTCTAGGCTTGTAGGATGAGAGACTGAGTATGCCCTGGTGGAGTGGGACATAAATATGTGAAATCCCTGATGTCTAGAAGGATGGAGATGAAAAGGTAAGTATGAACTCTTAGGGCTGCATTCAGAAAACTGAGGTTTTCATTTTGGTTGGAGAGGCAGCAGGATGCAGGCCCCAGATTTGGAGTCAGAAATGAAGGAAGGAAGGAATAAAAGAGCCCCTTAATCTTGACTCCTTCTACCTTTCATGTCTTTTAACTGTCCACCCTGGGCATTCTCTCTGGCTGTTCCTCATGCCTGAAATACTTTCTCCTCATCTCTGTCTCCTTACTTCCTTCAGTCTCATCTAAAATTCCATCCTTTCCAGACTCCACCCTCTGCCGCAACCCACGCTAACACGTTCTCTCTAAGATAATCTCAGCTTGTTTTGTATATATCTTGTTTGAACACAGCCATTTGCATGTTATCTCTTCCATTACACTCTCACCTCCTTGAGATCATGAACTGTTTCTTTCCTGTCTTTTTATTCCCATCACTTAACTGTGTCTGGCACATATTTGATGCCTAATAAATACCTGCTGACTTAAAAATGTATTATTTATTATGCTCTTATTTTGTGCTAAGCACTGTGCTCACAGTCCCTGTCCCCAAAGAACTTGAGTTCCAGTAGGGGAAGAGAACAGAGAGAAAGATGACTGTTCAAACTCTGCCTCTGAGACCTGCTAGCTTTGTGAATCTGAATAAATCGCTTAACCTCCCAATGCCTCAGCTTCCTCATTTGTAAAATGAGGAAGAAGAAAAGAAATAAGAGATTCATTGAAACATGTCTAAAAAATATTAAGGAAATTCAGAAGGAAACACAAACAGGTCAGCTTTGAAAGTAACATGTTGAATTTATTATACATATATATACATATTATATATATTTCAAGGCAAGCTATGTGTATTAGCCCTTTTTTATTCTACTTTGTATATGGAAATGTTCTCTTGGGTTTTTTTTTTAAATTCAGAATAAAAAAATAAAAATGAAATAAAGGAATTAAATTAAGTGGTCTTCCTGCTCTCAGTCTATGATCCTTTACTTTTGTTACTTTTATTTTTATTTTGTTCTCGGAACATTGAGAGTTTAGTTATCACTAAAAGTGACTATATAAGCAGGGACATACACACTCACGATGTACACTGTTTTATTTACATTTCTGTCCTGTTTATGTTGATGACTGAGTTCCAGCTTGTCAGCTAAATTGATAGGTATGATGTTGGAGGTTATGAATTTGTACTGAATTTACTCACTTGACTATTTCATTAAGTATTTCTTTCATTATTAAGATAAAAGAGGAATGCGTTCTTTGCTTGATAGCTCTATTTAATGACCTATGTGATATGTCTTGTTCCCAAATAGACTAAGTTCTTTGTTAACATACAACATCACCTTATTGATTTCTTCTCATGCAGTAATTTTTTTAAAACATTGAACATTGTGAGGTTATGTATTTGTATATCTTTTTAATAAAGTTATCCAAAAAAAGAGTAAACCTACAGTGCTTTACAATACTAGTGACAAATCTGGCACAATTTTATCTGCCTGAGAAATTAAGTTTGGGATAAAATGGCCCATATATTTCTCTGTTTTTAGGTCTTAAAAAAAACCACTTTCGCTTCTTTGCAGTATTCATTAATTAAGTCATTTGTGCAACTGATAAGAATTATTCCTTGAACATAAGCATTCTTGCCTCGTATTCAGTGTGATCTTTGTGTTGGAAGAAAAAAATTCCATGATAGAATCCAGCCAGACAAGTTCTAGTGTTACTAGCACCTTTACTAAGGTTTTCCATCAAATGCTGAAGTTCTGTCTTCCATCATCTTTCCCATTCTAATTACCCAGTGAGTTGCTTCTGATATGCTAAGGTTAGGATGTTTGTAACTGACCAACTCCCATCATTTCTTCTCACCCCCATTTCCCCAAACCCATTTGCTCAAAAAACTGTCTAAGTTGATCAGGAAAGCAATAAAGAACTTAATCTAGGGTCTTCATGGTTGGGATAGCCTGTGTTTAATGGATAGTGGAAAATTTCCTCACACTTATTTAACTATTTTTTGCAGTTCAGAAAGGATCATTTTCAACTAAAGACCAGTTGTAAGGTTCATATATTATGTGGGGTTTTTTTTGTTTTGTTTTTTTTACTTTTGTGGGAAAAATTCTTCTGCAAAGTTGTTTGAGTTTTTCCTTCCCTGACTTGATTTTTTTTTTTGAGTATTTTTGAATGTGCTATTTAAAAAATAAGGGTCTTTCATTTTGGAAAGCAATTGGAAACTATTCCCAAATGAACAATTAAACTGTGCATACTTTTTGACCCTGCAATACTTCCACTAGATTTGTACCCCAAAGAGATTAAAGAGGAAAGAGACCTCTGTGTGTGTGTGTGTGTGTGTGTGTGTGTGTGTGTGTGTGTGTGTGTGGTGGCAAAGAATTGGAAATCAAACAGGTGCCCATCAATTAAGGAGTGGCTGAACAAGTCACGCATATTAATGTGATGGAATACCATGGTGCTGGAAGAATTGATCAAGGGATAGTTTCAGAGAAATCTGGGAACAATTGTATGAACTGATGCATTGTAAGATAAACAGAAAAAAAATTTACACTATAAAAATAACTTCGTAAAGATAAACAATTTTGAAATATTTGGGAACTCTTATCAACATGACTATCAAATTCCAGAGAATTTGTGATGAAATATGCTTCTCAACTCCTGACAAAGAGGTGATGGACTCAAGGTGCAAATTAAGATGTGGTTTGTTTGGTTTTTTTTTTTTTTGATGTGGCCAATGTGAGAATTTTTTTTCTTTATTATAATCGGGGTTTTTGCTTTTCAGGTTTTCCCAATGGGGAGAATGGGTAGAAGGGAGAGAAGGAGCATCTTTGTTTGAAAATAAAATATAATTGAATTTAAAAAAATTATTTTAAAGATCTTCTACTGCAGTCTGTCAGATTATAGGAATTCCTTTCTAGCTTTTCTGATAGTTCAGGTGGTCAAGCTTTTATATCAAGTCTTTATGTGAACATTTTTGTTGATGGGGAAATCATCAACTCATAAGGCATTCCATTCTGGTTTAAGATAGCTGTGACATTTAGAAAGGTCATCCTTATATTGTGTCAAAATTTTCTCCTCCATAATCATGCCTATTGATTTGAGTTCTGCTTTCCATGGTGAGGTAGAGTAAATCTGATCCATATTTCGTAGTATCATAGATTTAGAGCTGGAGGGGACCTTAAAAGTCATCTAATCCAACTCATTTTACAGATGAGGAAATTGAGAGATGAGGTCCAGAGAAATGAAATGACTGAGCCCAAATCCCATTGATTCTAAGTGGCCAAACTGGAATCTAAGCTCCTTTCTTCTAGATCAAGTGATGTTTGCAGTGGGTCATGCTGCTTCAAATGCTTTGGGCCTTGAGCATTAAAATAGCCCTTACCAGAGGTCTTTTTGTTTTTAGGGCAAACATCTCTACTTTTTGTAACTATTCCTTATATAAATAACACTGTTAGGGACCCCGGGAGTCTGAGCCCAATCTCTCAGGCCCACAGGCTTATCTGACCAGCAGAGGCCTGTAGGCCCTGGTGGAGTTTAGCTGTAAGCAATGACTGAGGCGGGAGACAAGATAGTAAGAACTCCGTTTATTCAAGCAGTGAGCGGTGATTTTATCTCTTCTCTGACACCAGTGCTCCAAGTGAACCTAATTAGTTTGCCCTTATTAGGTAGTAATTTACCTTAAGCCAGGACTGCCCAGGGTTGACATGTAGCCCCTAGAAAGAAAAACATTTTGGGCTTCTTTGTTCTCTGGAAAGCCTGGGAAAATAGCCTTGAGCAAAACAGGGGTGGAACCCTTCCTCCCAGCGCCATCTTGTTCATGCCTTACCAGTCTCCCCTCAGTTTACCTGAGTCGTCGTGACCGGTGAATGCTGTCCAAGAGGCTGGGGGTTGGCAATTCCCTTACATAACATGATCTCTAAACTCTTCACCCTGTCTAGACATGCTCTGGTTCTCAATATTCCTCCTAAAATATGGTGCCTTGAACTGGACACAGCACCCCAAATGGCATCTGCCCCTCAGAGATCAGGGATTTGTTTTTGACACTGTTGTGCTATTAATGCAGCAAAAGATTTGCATCCGTTTCCAGGCATTCCAATCTTCTTGTCAGCTCACATAGAGCTTGTAAGTAACTAAAACAATTGTGTCTTCACATGAACTGATGCTAGGCCAGGCATTTTCTATTGCAATGCATGGTAAACTCCTTGAGGGTAGGCCATGTCTCAGCCTTGAACCTAGCACAGTTCCTGGCACAGAGGAGGCACTTGTTGGTTGGTTGATCCAGTAGTTGAAAAGTAACATGTTCATGTTCTTTTAAGTTTCTTGTAATATCTCTCTTTATATCTAGGTCATGTATCCATTTTGAACTTAGTAATAAGATACTGGTCTCTGAACACTTTGTGCCATACTACTTTCCAGTTTCCCCAACAATTTTTTTTTTATCAAATAATGAATTCTTATCCTCTAAATCTTAAGTCCTTATATTTGTCATTATTGATCCAGTAGTTATTGAAGTTAATTTTGTTAAACATAATTGCAACATTTTGCTCTTCTAAACTTAATAAAAATCATTTTTTTGCCCTATTATATTTCATCCTCTTAAGATTTCATCCACTGTCTAAATGTTTTGAGATTTTTGGATCCTGATTCTGTCAACCAATATGTAAATTATCCTACTGTCTGTTTTCTCTGTAAATTTGATAAAGAGGCTATTTATGCTTTCAAGTAAGTCATTGATGAAAAGAATCAGATGTGTCTGAGAATAAATAGACTCATAAAACCCAAAATTAGATACTTTTTCTAATCCACCCTTTATATTGATTGTCACTCAGCTAACTATGAGATAGCTGTTCTGCTGTAACACACTTGGGTGTTGCTGTAGGGTGTAGAGTTGACTATCAGGTCTTAGATTTCTTGTGCTCCCTCCACCCAGATGGATAAGGCAGAGCTGATTTATTACCAGGTCTTGCATATCTCCTCAGGTGTGGGAGGGGCATTTTCGGGTATGAACCTTTTATTTGGCCATCAGCCACTACCACCTCTTCATTGCCTTGCCTTCTCTCTGGTTATGTGATCAGTCCTATCCTGTTATAACAGCCCTTTTTTTTTTTTTTTTTTTTTTTTTAGCAAAGGGGTAATATGGTAACCTAGAGGCCCATGTGGTTCCCTCCTCTGCTATTTTATGGTATTTATATTATATGGAGAGTTAAGACTACAAATTAGCTCAGAGCTCCCAGTTTGGAAAATTGGAAAATACTTAATGTTCACAAAGAGACCTGGATCTCTGCCCTTCTGTAATATTTTATTTATCTTCAGCTAGCCCTTGACCTTGCTACATTTGAGGCAAGGTCAGAATAGAGGAAACATTAAAGTATCTGTTACCGGACAAACATGGTGACAAGAGATTGGGGGGAAAGCAGACCTTTGCCAAGACATGCACTTTCCTTTCAGACAGACATAGTGAGGCAGTCATATGAGGAATGAGGTAACTTCAGAGAGCAGGACTCCTGGCAGGAGAGAGCTGAGTGGATTTAAAGGAGATTTAGTCCTGGCTATCAAGAAATGATCAGTGTGAGGACTTCACAAGGAGAAAAGGGACATCTTCCTTAGATCTACTTAATATATTTCCCATACACAATAAATCATGACTTCTTCAAACTGATTCAGAAGCTTTACAGTAATTAATAAAGACAGTATAAATGTTGTAATTGTTTCTTTGCAGAGATCCTCTTCATGCTTACTTATTTTATTCTTGGGATATCTGAAACACCTCACAATATAAATGGTATGAAGTAGAACTTGTCCCCCTGGAAATCCACCCAGTCTCTTAGCAAACACCCTAGAACATTTCCTGATCCTGACTCTCTTAGGCAAGCTCTGGTTGTTCTCAAGTTGTTCCAGGGGTCAAGATGGTGGTTGTAAGGCTGTGTAGTATTTTCTTTACATAACCTTCTGGACTATGTGACAAGAAGTTATCCTTTAGAAGATCCAGGATATCTCTATCGTCTATCTTTATAAGAAGAAAAGGAAATAGACTGTCCTGTAACAATCACAAGGAAATCTTTTTCCTGGTCATTGCTGGCAAGATTCTTGACTGATCCTTGACCTGGAAGATGCTCATCTGCCTGAGAGCCAGTATGGCTTCAGAAAAGGTTCAGAAATAGTGGACATGGTATTTGCTGCAGAAGAGGTCTGTACACAGCGTACATTGACCAGACCAAGGCTTTTGATATTGTCAGTCATGAGGACTTGTGGAAAATCAGGGCAAATTTGGTTGCCTGGAGAAATTCATCAGTGTTGTATGCCATTTTCATGATGGCTTGCTTGCATGGGTTCTGGATAATGGATGATGCTCTCAAGCTTTTCTCAGTCACCAATGCAGTGAAGTAGAGCCATGCAATTGTTCTCATGCTTTTTAGCGTGATGTTTCTCCAACGTTGTTGGATACCTTTAATGAGGATGAAAATGACATCAAGTCATTTAGTTACCAAATTGATGGTAAACTAACTTGAAAAGGCTATATAAACCAAGATTAGAGTGGAGGGAGAGTTGGTGCATTACTTTTTGTTTGCAGATGATTATGCATTCCATGAAGCCTCTTAGGATGACATGAAACAAAGTATGGATCACTTCTCTGCCACTCGTGCTCATTTTGGTCCAACTATCAACACCAAGAAAACAGAGGTCCTCCATCAGCCCGCACCACACCATCTATATGTGGAACCATTGGTCATAGTAAATGGGAAACTTTTAATGATGTGGATAAGTTCACTTACTTGACAGTATGATTTCCAAGGATGCCCAGACAGCTGATGAGCTTGATATATGCATTGCCAAAGCTAGCTCAGTGTTTAGGAGTCTCTGAAGGAAAGTGTGGGGCAGAAGAGGTATTATTAGGCTGCTCACCAAACTAAAGGCCTACAGAGCTCTTGTGCTGACCTTACTGTTGTATGCCTGTGAAACCTGGACAGTCTACCAGCACCATGCCAGGAAACTAAATTACCTCCACTGAAATTGTGTTAGGAAGATTCTGAAGATCATCTGGCAAGATATGGTACCAGATACTGAAGTCTTCTCTTGAACTGAACTGCCTGGCATTTAAACTACAGAGTTGCAACTTCAATGGGCTGGACGCAGTCTGAATGCCAAACCCATGCTTACCTAAGAGACTATTTTACAGAGAACTTGCACAAGGTAAGTACTCACACAGTACTAAAGAAGCAGTACAAGGACACTCTCAAGGTCTCTTAGAAGAACTTTAGTATCAACTGCGAGACATGAGAGATCTTGGCAGACAACTGCCCAGCATGACATACCCACCTCAAAGAAGGTGCTGTACTCTATGAGGAAAGCAGAATCACAGTAGCACCACGGAGACATGAGCTGCACAAGTCCAGAGACATCTCCATCCCAAATGTTCTAATGACCTACTTGTGCTTGACCTGTGATAGAGTGTTCTGAGCTAATATTGGACTGATCAACCACAGCTGAACACCTGTACCCTGAACCCAACATCACGATATCATTGCTTCTCTTCAAAAATGAAGGACAAACAAACCAGTATTTTGCTGCACCTAGCAATAGCAAGTTTTGTGGGTGATCAACCTTCCTTTGTTTTTTTGGAGGCATGGAGAAGGTTAGCTCCCCTCGGCTTGGACAAATGGACCCAGTTATTGACCAGAACATTTCTCAGTTTTTTCCCTTTGGTTAAATAAACTACAGGTATAAGCTAGAAATGTGACATGAGCAAGACATTTAAATCTTGATGAATGTCAGTATCACCTATAAAATAGCGATCATATGTGCATATATGTATAAAATGCCTTCTAAACCTTAAAGCACTATATAAATGAAATCTCTTATTATGACATTTTTGAGGGGCTTTCCTCTTGTTGCTCAGAAATGTTCATGATTCCGTCTGGAGTTTTCTTGGCAAAGATACTGTAGTGGTTTGCTATGTCTTTCTCTAGCTTATTTGACAAATGAGGAAACTGGGGCAAACAATTAAGTGACTTGCTTAGGACCACATACTAGTGAGTATCTGAAGATGAATTTGCGCTCAGGTCCCCCTGGATAGTGCTCTATCCACTGACCACAATGATCCCAATATCAACAGTATTAGAGATACAAAAGAGATCCCAGTATCCCAGTGCTATGTATTATTGTAGGGCAGAGGTGTCAAAAACCTAATCTGCAGGCCCTTGGAAACACTCTGAGTACCTATAGTGGGAATTAGGTTGAAATGTAAATGGAAAATATTTGATAAAACAAATAAAATACAATAGGACATGGATAATTTTAATATGTGGTTTTCTAAGTCACTATTCGGCAGTGGGGATCATTATGCATGGTTTAGTGGACAGCTCAGCTCTGGTTGAGTTTAACGCTACTGCAATAGAATATTGATTTCAACAACCTTTTTTAAACGTGAACTTCTATTGAGAGACTGTGTTTGAAATTATGGTATACATTTTTCACCAAGACTTAAAAGGGACATAACTAGGAATTCTTGTGTCTACATCAAATTCATTTGGGAGTTGTTTGATGGTGCCACAAAGGACAGTCCAAATATGTATGAGGAAATATTGGGAGAGGGGCAGCAAGGTGGTGCAGTGGATACAGTACTGGGCTTAGAATCTGGAAGACTCTTCTTCCTGAGTTCAAATCAGGCCTCAGACATTTACTAGCTGTGTGACCCTGGGCAAGTCATTTAACCTCTGTAAAATGAACTAGAGAAGAAAATGGCAAAACCACTCCAGTATCTTTCCCAAGAAAACCTCAAAAAAGGGTCATGAAGAGTTGGGCATGACTGAACCACAAGGACACATTGAGAGAAGAGACTTTCTGCCCCTTAGGGAGTCGGGGCCTCACCTCCCAGGAATTGAGGGGGGATAAGGTAAACCCTAGGAGGGTAATGTCAAGGCTGCAATGCTCCCAGAGCCAGTTTTGCTGATGGAAGACATCAGATCTTCAGATGAAGCAGCCCTCAGTTGCTGGAGGCGGGGGGAACTGGCACACATACAGACGAACCCTGTACAAAATCTTGGTCATCCTGTACTACTTTGGACTCTGAATCTGAGTAATCAAATGAATACCCTCAAACAGTGAGAGCACTCTATTTTTGTATGATAATGAGTGATCAGTCTATGTGTTTCAGTCTTAATGTTTCCCAATCTTCTCCATTACCATTAATATTGCCAAAGAGCATGAATGGCAAAAGCCATGGTTTGAATGTTTTCCAACAAGGACAGAGGGATTTTTGTTTGCTGACTTAACCTTTAAGAACCTAAGGTCACCTCCAAACCACAGTAAGACACTGGAGGAGGATTGTAATGGAAACAAGGACAAATCCAGAGTTAAAAGGAAACTGTATTTAGACAATAATTATATGTTTGAAACTTAAGCCAAAATATTATCTGGTTTTCCTTCTGGATTAAGTAAAATAATTTAAAGAACGCTCCATCTGAAGAGTCAATAAAGCTTGGAGAACTCCTCAGCTTAGACATCAGCCTGCTTGTTGAGTAGGAGGTGAAGCAGCTACCATCTTCTTGGGAGGGATTTAGTCTGTGGCTCAATAAAGCACATTATTTTTTTTAAAGAAAAGAAAGCATTATTTTAGAGCAGGATACAATCTGAATCCAATAGCATACAGTATTTAAAGGACATTAAATACCTCTACGGAACTCCCAGGCAGTCTGGAACTGTAGCTTTGACCTTTGATGTTGATCATGGAAGCTTTGAGGGGGTTGGAGGCAGGGACTGGGATGGACACTAAATTTGAAATAAAAATAGTAACACAATTCAAGTATTCAGGAGAGAGAGCTGAACCATCTAAGTAATCCTGGGCTTTTAAGGATAAATCCTTCAGAAGCTATTAGAGTAACTTTTCCCATAATGACTCTGCCTGAAGGATCCTGAAGATACATGGCAGCTTCTGGCCCATGCACGACCATGCCTCTGCTTAGTTCAAATCTTACCTCCTCAACTTTGCCTTTGCCTGCCCCAAGCCTTGCCTTTCTTATGATAACACTTGTCATATTCCCTAGAATAAAGGTGGTGTGACTTGGATGGGCAGCCTGTTTTTAAGACCAAGTTACGTAGAGAGGTGAGACCTTTGTGCAGAATGCTGAAGGTTAGGGTTTGAATTGGGGACCAGAAGTCATCCGAAGGGACCCGTATGAGAAAGGCAGTATTTGGGGTCAGTTTCAGGAATGATTAATTATTATTGCCATTTTCACTTCTTCATAAATTATTTTAGATACTGAAGCATTAGAGTTCAAATGGCATGGTTTTACTATTGTTGGCAATAATAAAACACTTCAAGATTGGCAGTATTTACGAATGTTATGTCATCTGGTTCTCAATACCTGATATTAGGTATTATTATTATCCCCCTTTTATAGGTAGAGAGACTGAGGCAGACAGAGGTTAAGTGACCTGGCCCAGGACACACAATTAGAAAGTGTGTAAAGCAGGATTTAAGCTCAAGTTTTCCTAAGTCCAAGTCCAGTGTATCCACTGGTATCTGTACTACCTGGCTGCCGAGTGGATCATGGTACAAACGCTGACACATCTGTTCCATTTCATGTAAACTTGTTGTCCCGGTTTCATCTCTTACTTGGGGATGTTACTTTGATCTCTGGCCAAATTTTCTGCAGGTTTATTTGCTACATATTGGTTTTTTTGCTGATCTGTGAAACGATACTATTTGCAATCTTTGTACTCTTTGTTATGTTTTGTAAATGAGTATGTATTCCAAATAATACACAGTCAACATCAAAGCAATTTTCTTTTGTAAAGGTGGTGGCCAGTTATTTTCTGTCCTCAGTGGGGACAGAATAAGTGACTATACATTGTGAAACATTTGGGTTTTCTGATGGCAGTTTTCTGATAGTGAAGATTACAGAGGAAGGTTGTGAAATTTCTCTTGGATATTTACAAAACTAAGAGAAAATCTCATCTGGGTAAAAAATATACTTATTATAAATATTCCTATTTATGTTTGGACCTACTTTAATACAAATTGTAGCTCTTCAATTCTGGGATTCAAGCATGTACCACCTTCCAACTGGACCATATGTTATAACCAAACTTTCCTATCCCACTGTAATGATGTTTGACCATTCATGGATCCTATAGAACTAACTTCCCTCTTAACCTTAAGTGACATAATGCCAATGTTTTTACTCTTAATCTAAAGTAAAGCCTGTCCTCTGTGAAGAACATACCTCCAAAGTACAAACACTAAGATACTTAGCAAAAGAAAAGCTTTGCTAAAATGACAATGAATTCACAAGCTTAGCACTAACTTCTATGTAAGAAGATACTCAGCTAGATCCAAGGTTTCCTCAGTAAGGGTATTCCATCCACTGGTACAGGAGAGGAGAGAAAAACTGAAGCATCCAAGTGGGCAATGAATGAAGGTAGTAACTACGTGACAGTCTGTCTCTGGGCCAGCTCAAGATTTGCAGGAGCTGTAGGTGACAGTATTGGAGGAGCAGAGGTGAAGCAATGAGAAAATTCCTGAATTAATGGAGTATTGGTCCTTTTGCACCAAGAGGAGAGTGAGGGGTACAAGTCAAAGAAACCTCCTAGACCTAAAACTGGGGAGGGAGACACAGAGCTTCAGTTCAGGGCCATTTTTTTTACACAGTTTCTTCATTTGTAACATGCTGTGGCCTAATCCTACTCATCCTAATTCTCATCTTAATCCTTTGGGTAAGCAGCAAATTGGAATTCTTTGGATTGGATAGCATTCCTAGATTTATAGTCAGTATCATTGGCTGAATAATGTTGATTTTAAAATAGGCCTTTGTATGAGGGAGAAATCGTGTCAAATGCACCATGCAGTTTCCATCTGCCATTTCAATGATGGGCCCAGTTTCATTTTTCATAGAACACATGATGAATATTATATAACATCAGTTTGTATACTGAAGACACTTTGACTCCTTTTCGTTATAGCCAAGTCACTTATTTTTAATTTCTCTACCATTTAGCTAACTATATGACTACAAAGGTGTGGTTGGCTATAGAAAATCCTCTGTGGAAGCCTGATATGCGTAGAGCATTCTCATAAAGATTTTATAGTCATGAGAAAGGAGCCATGTGAATCAGTACTTACTGACATTTATTGGTTTTTTTGTGGTTCAGTTGCTTCAGTTGTATCTGACTCTTTGTGACTCCATTTAGGGTTTTCTTAGCAAAGATTCAGGAGTGGTTTGCTGTTTCCTTCTGCAGATCATTTTATAAACGAGCAAACCAAGGCAAACAGGGTTAAGGGACTTGCCCAAGATCATACAGCTAATAGGTGTCTGAGGCCAGATTTGAACTCAGAAAGATAAGTCTTCCTAACTCCATACCTGGTACTCTATTTACTGTGTCACCTACCTGCCTCCAAAAATCTTCTTAGGCACATTTTTTTTTTTTGTAAAAGTGTCATCTCTGACCTTTCCCCTTTTGTATTCTTTCTACTTTCAGAAATAATGAAAATTGGTCCTTTAATACCTTTAAACCTATTGGGTACTTACAGTAAGCAAGCATTTTTTAAATGCCTGCTCTGTTTCTGGCATTGTGCTAAGTATTAGGGATGGAAAGAAGGCAAAAATAGTTTTTGTCATTAAGGAGCTCACAACCCAACAACATGAAAACAAGATACATACATATAGATGTGTGTGTGTGTGTGTGTGTGTGTGTGTGTACAAACAAGATCTATACACAAAGAGGACCAGAAAAGTATTAAAGCAGAAGAGAGGATTTTAGCTGAGACTTGAAAGAAACCAGGAGTGGGGGGCAAAGAAGAAGAAGATTCCAGACAAGGGGTGACAACTAGGAAAATGCTGTGAGAATGGAGATACAGTGTTCAAGGAACAGTATAGAGCTGGGTGTCATGGTTGCAGAGGACATGGAGGGGAGGAAGGTGTTACCTCTAGCATGGATTTCTTCTGCCTATATTTGGCCAGTCTAGCCTCTTTTCCTGGCTTTATTTTCTTAATTGCTATAACTAGTTCCTCAAATAATACTTTGGGTCCTGAGGCAGTAAAATATAGGGCTTTCATTACCATTGCTGACAAGAATAAATCATGATAAAAATGCTAGCTGTCCTGTTTCTGATCACCCCTGTTTGTTTTCCTCCCCGTCTCATCTACAGATGCTTGGGGATGATCTAGTTTGATTTGATCTCACATTAAGACAGTCTTGTATTTTTCTCTATTTGCTTTCTATGAGGTGATATTATTCAGATTCTTTGGTTATTTTCTTTTTTTTAATTTTTCTTTTTCTAAATTTATTTTCAGTGTTCTACAATCACTGCTATAAAACTTAGATTTTTTTTCCCCTCTCTTCCTCTCCTTACCCCCTATTTCCCCCCCTCCCTCCCTGAAACGGCATACAATTTTATATAGGTTCTACACATACATTCCTATTAAATACATTTTCACCATAGTCATGTTGTGTAGACGAATTAAAATGAATGGGAGAAATCATATAACAAACCAAAGAGTAATACAAAAGAAAATGATCTGCTGCATTCTGCGATTGAATTCCATAGTTCTTTCTCTGGATGTGGAAGGCATATTGCCTTAAAAGACCATTGGGAATTCCTCTGGTATTCTCTTTGCATGGTATTGTATTTGACTGTCATTTCCCTTTTTGGTAAGGCGACCATATCTATTGATTACATTTCATCATTCTTGTTCTAGGATCTGCTTTGCATAAGTTACATTTTTCTAGGAAATGATGAGTGTCTTTATTCTTGTCTACTCCTCTCTATTCCAAGTCAACTGGTCAGGTTGGAGCGCTATAATGGTATGCAAGGTCACCTTCATTCTTCTCTTTCTTGTAATTTGGTTTTACTTTGACCTTTGCTCCAACTAAGGTATGATATAACGTCATGACTGCTACATCTGCAACCAGTTGTTTTCTGTCTGTTCAGATCCAGTTGATTTCTCTTTGCATGTAATGTTGCTGCTTCCTGTGATTTCTTCACTCACTTCACTCCATTTGTGCCCTTACAAGTGTGAAGCTTCTGTTTGTTTTTACAGGCTTTTCTCATTTTTTGATCCTTACTCACCTTGATTTCCCAGTGTCATTTTTGATACCTTTTCCCTCCCTCTCCTCTCCACCGTCCCACATGTCTGCTTTTCTAGTGAAATCTCTGAGTATAATGATTATGTTGACTTAGTTTGGTGGATCCTGTCACTCTTGGTAGAATTTTCCTACTCTGTCCTCTGCAACAGATGATGGTGCATAAACTGCTCATCCTTTTTATGAGGACAGACAGGTTATTGTCATTTTGAAAACTCTGAGGTGTTTTTGATACATACCTGATAAAATGATCTTCCTTGTTGCGTTTGGAATTACTTTAATTCTTTAGAGACTGTGGTATTCTTTGATTAATAAATATTACCATTTGAAAAAATATTGTTGATAGCAAGATAAGTCTTTGTTTCAGGCAGAAGTCAGGAGTCATTAAAATGTACTCAAGGAGGGAAGGAAATCAACATTTATTAAATGCCTTCTATATTCCAGGCATTGTGCCAAACATTTTTCAACTATTTTCTTAACAACCTTGTGATATTACTGTCTCCATTTTACAGTTGAGAAAACTGAGACATAAAGAAATGAACTTACTTGAGGCCAGGTTTAAACTCAGGTCTTTCTGACCAAGGTCCAGTGCTCTATCCATTGTACCACTTAGCCATACACACTGGATAACCTTCTCCTTCCTTGTTTCAATTCTGGGCCCCAGTTAGAACTCTCATTGAATCTTATATAAGGTTAACTTGTATTTCTTGTATACTTTATTCACCTGTCTGAGAGCACTTGATGAGCCATCATTCCCATTAGTAACATCTTCATTGTTATCATTTAGAGTGAAAAAGTTATTGTGGATGTGGTTCCTTTCTTCTGGTAGCATCCCAACCTTTTGTTCTTTGGACGAAAAGTGCATATTTCAAGTAGTGACAGTTGAATTAATATCAGTACACAGTCTAAGGTTACTGGTCCACCATGCTTACTGTAGAAGTGAAAGGTATATATGGGGACTGAGGTCATTTGGAGTTTTGTCTGTTTTGGGGATATATGTAGCAAATTTTTTTTTAAATTGTCCTTTGGAGCCTACTCTTCTAGTGATGAGGATCTCAGTATCTCTTAGGCTGGTTCTTTGACAGACATAGTCCTTCTCCATTCTGTACTCAAAATCTTTCCAGTTTCATAGAGACTTACTAAATATTTTCTTGGTCTACCTTAAGTCTTCACAGAATAATTTTCAGTTCACTTTGTCATTTATTCATTTGGGAGAAAGACTGATATTGATCTCAGTTCTCTACTGTTCAACCCCCATGTGATATAGAAGCACAAATTAGACCTGATTGGGCCATTCCATTCTCAATAAGAAAGATCTGACAGACTGAAAGAAATGGGAAAAAGGGGTACCTTATACAGTGATTATTTGCTTCATGACCTTTTTTAAAAAAGATATAAATAATTTACCTATGATGCTATTGATGGTGAAGTCCTGCTTGTCACTTAGGGAAAACCTCTGATCATGCATGACACTGCTTACTTGTGTCTCTCTGATCTAATAAATGAACAGAAATCATTTTGATGTGCTGAGAGAGCTAAAACCATATGGTTTTGGTGTGGGAGCCTTTGTGACCTTTGGACTAAATCCTTCAGATTATCTGGTAAGCAACAGACATGACAGAATTATCTGACATCATCATTCCTCCTCCACCCCCCAACTCCCTGGTCTGGTGAAAATAATATTGGACTAGGGGTCTAGCTTCATTGAACTTTTTAAAACGTTATAAACATCAAAAAGTCTTTTGGCTTTTCTCTGCTTATTTTGTTTGATTTTTAGAACTAGAGTTCTTAAACTTTATGTCATGATCCACTTTGGTAGTCTGGGACCTCTCTCAAGACATTTTTAAATGCATATAATGAAGTTTAGCACAGAGCTACAAAGTAAACTGATTATATTTAACTATAGTTATACATTTTGAAAAATAGGTTCACATACTCCAAGTTAAGAAGCTTTCTTTTAGAGTATTCCCTTTCATTAATGATAAGGGAAAATAAATGTAAAACACCTCTAATTCCTTGGGTGAGAGAAAGGAAAGGAATGGAAGAGGTCAGATAAGTTGAAAAGTATACCTATTTGGCTATTTCAATAAAATAGCAGTAGGCTGAACATGATTTACTCATCCTCAGAATATGTTTATGATTTTTTAAAAAATGACCAGCTTTTTCTCTTGGTAGCAAATTCTGCTGATGGTATCTCTATTAAAATAAATCAGGAACCTTCACAATATCTTCACATTTCTCTTTCTAGCAGACTAAAAATAGAGGAATAGTGGGTACCCCTATGAGAATTGGAAGAAAGCTGAGCCATTCCTTTAGACACTAGCGTGGCTGACTGTCTGGCCACCATTCAATATCTGTTCATCGGAGGTTGGACTCCAAAGAAAGCTGATCCTGGCTGAAATGCAGGAAGTTCAGGCCAATCCCCACTGCCTTTTTTTGGAGGCTGTCTGAAGCAACATGGCTATGAAAAGGCCCTTCAAACACAGGGAAAGGAAATCCTTCCTGAGACTCCTGACTACAGACAAAAATTAAAGAAGTATGTGGCCCTGGCAGAGAAGCTAAAACCCCCAGAGAAAGGAAGGGCTGTTGAAGCAAAGAGAGCTGGCATAGTTGTGCCTTCAACCGAACAGTTTCTCTTATGTGCTGCCATTTACCAAGGATGTGACCTTGGCATTATTCATAATGATATGATTTATAAACAGACTAAGCTTTGCAAAGAGCTTATCTCATTTGATCTTTACTCTTGAGGTATGTGTATAATTATTTCTATTTTATAGATGAAGACATTAAGGAATTTGCCCATGGTCATGGAGCTGTGCCAGAAATAGGATTTGAACCCAGGTCTCCCCGACTCCAAGTCCAGTGCTCTCTCTATCCCTTCCACATTTTGTCTCTGGGCCTGCCTTTCCTCATCTGTAAAAATGAGGAATGTGACTAGATTAGGCCTAGGTCCCTAAGCCTTTTTTTTGTTTTCGTGGATTTCTTTGGCAGCCTGGTGAAACTTATGGATGCCTTCTCCAAATAATGTTTTTAAGTGTATAAAATAAAATGTATAGGATTGCAAAAGAGACCAGTTGTATTGAAATACAGCTCCCCCTCCTCCCCCCAATATAGTTGATGCCAGAAATTTATTTTGCATATCTCTATATATTTGTAACAGTTTTCATTTTTCTTGTTTCTTCAATGGGTGGAAGGGGGGAGGGCAGAGAATTTGGAACTGAAAGTAAAATAAAATTGAATTAAAGAAAAATAAAGTACTGATTATAATCACTAACATTTATATGGCACTTACTATGTGCACGGCATTGTGCTAAGCACTTTTTATTTATCTCATTTGATCCTTACAACAATCCTAGGAGGTAAGTGGTATTATATATCCCCATTTTACAGATGAAGAAATTGAGGTAAATAATGTTTAAGTGACTCTCCCAGGGTCACACAGCTAGTAAGTGTCTGAGGCTGGATTTGAACTCAGACTTGCCTGACTCTAGGTTCAGCACTCTATCCACTGTGCTACCTACCTAATTGCCTGTAAAAAATAAAAGTATCAAAAAATTAAAAAAAAATATTCACAAACCTCTTGAAATCTATAAAGGTTCATGGACCCCAGGTTAAAAAAACCCAGTCTAGATGATCTCAAAAATCACTCGTGGCTCTGAGATTCTCTGTTTTGCCTTCAATTTAGGTGGTGGTTGAAGAAACTGATCACAACAGATTATTATAAATGTCTTGGCCAATAGATCCCACATTGCTGGGAGTTAGAACTCTTGGGAATGTTATGATAAAAATAATAATAGCACATTGAGAGTAAAGAGTTTAACTCAGTCTATTGAGAAAACTCTATAGCTCTTTATGGGCATTAAGAGCCTTAGGAATTTCTCTTCTTCCCCTTCCTCCTCTCCACTCACACTGAGCAAATTTCTGGAGCTTATGCTAAATATGTTATTGGATTCAAACATAGTCCTCTCCACATAGGGTAAGCCACAGAGTTCCCATGATGAGTCCAGATGAAGAGGGAAGATTCAGGAAGGACAGGCCTCCTTCTGGTGACCGACAGTAAGTATTTGTGACAAACCAGGACATGAGAGTGACAGCTGCTTATTCATGAGCAGAAAAAAAAATGATTTTGTATATTGGATCTCTCAGCCTTGCAGCTCAAGAAGGATGAAAATGATTCCAAACTGTGAAGTAGAGCTTCTCAAGAGGGCACAGTACCAACATTGTCTTTCTGGACAAAATGTGGGTTGTGTGTGATGACAATAGCAGAATTATTCCTTCTGGGCCTGTCAGCAAACTGTTAGTTTTAAGGAATCCAAGGACTTGTGGGAAAAAGACTTAAAAAAAAGTTTTCATAGTTCAATGCCTTTCAATCCTCCCTCTCCCCCACCCCCAGCCCCTGTTATCATTAGCACCTATCTTGGTTTGTCTTTCATCTCCAGAGGGTTACAATGGTAATCACCTGTATCACCTAGGGGAAACTGAGTGGTACATGAGAAATCTCAAATAGGAAGATATATTGTTGTTTTCATACCTGCCTGCTGCATGCTGAGTTTTTCTGCAGAGATGAATCTTTGGTATCTATTATGTATGAAGCGATGAAAAGATAAGATGACCTATAATGAATGAATAATTGATATTTGCTTACAAAATACAACATTTCAGGGCAAGGATGAGACCAAAAATAAGCACTGGTTGCTTGGAAATGTTAAGAAGAAAGTTAAAAAGAATTGCATCTTTAGGGCCAAGGATCATGTCTGATTCTCTATAGCTAAAAGAAACTATGTAGCTTGCCTCCCTCCCCCACAATCCCCCAGTCAATGCTGCTTAAAATGGCACCAGATCTCAACATATGTAGTCTATCTTTGGACCTTTAAAGTCTGATTCCTGAATTCCTATCCCAATTTGGAATTTCTGAGAGAGGCTCCATCATTTTATGTGTATTTAATAATTATTTTTCATTTCATGCTAAGTATTTTTTTTTTCAGTTTAGGTAGAACAGTAAAAATCATGTTACCACTTTCTAATATTTTGTCTCAAACAGAACAGATAGGTTACACTGAAGCCATGATTTTAATCTACAGGTCAGTGAAAGCTTGCCTTTGTACTTGGTGCCTTTAGTTTTCAAGAATTATTACAACCATGATCTCCAGTTTGGTGAACTAGATTAGTTTTACATGTGCAGATACCATCTGCCATTCCCAAATTTGTAATATGAATCCTCCAGACAATTTTCTTTTTCTCCTGGCCTCTGAATCCTTTCCCCAATGGCCCTGAGTCTACTCTGTTCTTCCTGATTCTTGTGCCTCATTTCTGAGAAAGCTAAATGACTTTCGTCAGATTGTTTAATCTGGTTTCTTTCCATTCCTCATCAAGGCTGCAAATCCATTCAGCTTTGTGGGGCTCTTAAAAATCTTTACGATGTTAGCACGCTTATTTTGAAGTTGTGCCTTAAAAGGTAATGAATATTTTGTTTCTTTCATACTTTTGTCTTTTCAAAGGATTTTATTCACATCAGTTCACACTCTTTTCAGACAGTATACTCTGCCATTCTTATAGCTAAGTGGCATTGTGAACAGAGGGTTGGATTTGGAGTCAAGTAGATCTGAGTGTGAATTCTACCTCAGATGCACTAGCTGGAAGACCCGGGGCAGTTTTCTCTTTTATAAAACCCATCAGCAGGCATACCTTAAAACTGAGCATGAAATTAGGAGGACCAGGCTGCCTGCTGTGGTTCCAAAATGTGTGACTTCTACACATGACCACAGTTTCTTTACAGCAGCAACCAAGTGAGAATCGCTAGTTAATTCTCTATTAGTGTTATGTAATTGGATTGGCATTTGAGCAGAAACTAGGTGGTAGCAGATTTTGTCTCCTCATTTTACTAGGGTCTTTTTCTGGAGGGTAGTGAGTTCTCTATCACTGGATGATGGGAGACCATTTATCAAGAATTTATAAAAGGGGATGATTCCCTTTCATTCAATAGGACTAGTGAGCCTCTAGGGCACTTTCAATTATGAGAATCTACCTCTGTCTCCATCTACCACATTTCTTTCCATTTCTCTTCGGTACACTTACAATTTTGACTTGTTTGTGATCATGCTATGCCTTGATTTGTAGGCATATAGCATTATCAGGACAGAGCTTTATAAAAGGTGAGTTCCTTCTATACAGAAGAGCTTAGCATCCTTGAAATAACTAAAGTTTCCCAGGTATAATCCAGCCAGTAAACAAGCATTTATTAAATGATGCTAGGATCTGAAGATACAAGACAAAAACAAAATAGCTTCTGCCCTCAAGGGACTTAATTCCATCTTTCTACTTACCTCTTCCTATTAAATTCTCAGTCCATTTCATTGTTTGTTATGTCTGCCCAAGATACATATCCTAATGGACTGAATCAGTGGGCTGCCCATCCAACTGCACATCATAACTGGGCCAATATCCACCCTTCATCCACTTGGTTTTTACTAGGTGTATTACTGGGCTCATCTCTCTTGGATGGCCATTGATCTCACTAAAGAATCCTTATAGTGTTCTCAGGTCAGATTAATCAGTCAACAAGTACTTATTAAATGCCTGTTATGTACCAAGTATTGTACTAAAGGTTGAGGATAAAAAGAAATTCAAATATTGTCCTTACTTTCAAGGAGGAACTCATTGTAAAGGGGGAGACATCAAGATATATATGTGATAGTTGGAAATTAATACCAGAGGTCACTATAGAGGGGGAGAAGTGGAAGAGGAAAAGGCTTCCTGAAGAAGGTGGGATTTGAGTTAATCTTGAATGAAACCAAAGAAGCTAAGTGGCAGAATGAAGAAGGAAAGCATTCGTTAAAAGCAAGGCATAGGGGACAGCCAGTGCAAGGACAGAGTTGGGGGCACAGTGGGTATCACCAAACAGGAGACTGGAGAATCTCACCGTCTGGAGTGTCTACTTGTACTTAAGACAGTGGTGAATATTTTTGACCATAGTTGGCCATTAGGAGCACTAGTAACCTAATATGGTTTTTGCTCTTTTTCTGCTCCTACTCTTTAAAATAAATTACTAAGAAAATTTCCAAATCGCTGTCTTTCATTTCCATTTTTTCTTTTCCTTTCTTTTCTCTCTCTCTCCCTTCTTTTTCTAGTACAGCGTAGCAAATGATTTTTTTAATGCACCAACTACATGTACAATTAGCCTACATTAGGTATTTCTTCGAGAGTAGGGATTGTCTTCTAACTTTCTTTGTATCACCAACGCTTAGCATAGTGCCTGTCACATGATAGGTGTTTAATAAATGCTTGTGGATGTGCTTAATAAATGCTTGTTGACTTGATTTAGTTCCATTTTATTGTGGAGGAACCTGAAGTATCCAGAACTGTAGTGACTTGCTATCTGTCATACCTGAGTACTCTTGTCCCCAAAGCTCCCTCAGAACTCCTAGCCCCTCTGTTTTTTCTGATGAACTTGTTACTCATTCCCTAGCACCATGTAAATCATGTAAGTGCTTGCATTCTCTGGGTTTCATCAACTTGTTTTTGTTCGTGTGGTTTCCTGCTAAATGAGTGTATCATCTGATCCCACATGGCAAAGTCAAGCTCCAAGACTATTTAATTCATTCCCAATGAGGACCCATGAAAAACTCACAAGGCTTCATGCTTTTATTCCAAATATGAAATAGGAACTATGGGCAAATTGGATTGGCCCATTGGGCTCTGGTGGTGAAGGCTGGGAGCTTTTGGTATATATTCTTCTAACACAATGCAACTTAAGGCTGTGGCTTTTCAGGGCCTTCAGCCTTAGGATTCCACAGCACCCCTGATTTTTTTTTAAATATGAACAAGAAGAAAATACTCTGAAAAAACGGAAACTGTCCTGATCACTTTATTTTTACTGTTCACTGATGTGACTGCTACACTGTGAAAGCAACCCTGAGAAAAAGAAAAGAATAGAGCTAGGTGGCCCAACAGATAAAGGAAAGGACTTGAGGAAGACCTAAGTTCAAATCCTACCTCAGACACTTGCTAGCTGTGTAACCCTGGGTTAATCATAAACTCATTTTCAACCTCAGTTTCTTCATTTGTCACATGGGGATAACAATAGCACTGACCTCATTGAGTTGTTGTGAGCTTTAAATATAAAAAGTTTTGCAAACTTCAAAGTATAAATATTTATTGCTATTATGATTATAATTATTATTTAAAAGTGATAGACTAGAATGAAGACTTAGAGGGGAAGGATCTGCCTTTAACCTTTTCCTTCACAAACACACTTCAAGTGCTAAATTTGATTGCAGTGAAAATTCTTAATTCTGTTCTTGTATCAAATGAATTCAAGAGAAAATACATTCTCAAGTTTTTCAAAAGGTTCAAGAAGCTGATAGGAGTTAGGAAAACATTTGGGCAATGTTTTCCTAATTTCAGTGGCAAATTACTTAGACCTCAGTTTTGCTTTTGTGTGTTTTGAGTTTTGTTTTTTAAATCTTAGAACAAAACAGTAATCAAGAGGGAGAAAACCCCCTCTGCACAAATTACTTTCATTCCACATCTCATGTAGCTGCAGATATTATTTTCTTACAGAAAATGAGGAATTGGCAAGCCCATCCTGCCACACTTAGAACAAAATTGAACTTCATTTTCCAAGTGTAGCTGGCACAAAACAAAACAGGACTAAAAAACCAAACAAAAGAAACCTCTTCCTTGGCTTAAAATACTGACGCTTACATGGTTCTGTCTTGAACATCATGCAGCTCTTCCAAAATGTCATTTTGATAAGTTAATATAAATGAATCAGAAACATCTGCACCCCAAATCTGCCAGAATACACAAGGGTTTAACAGTTAAGAAGAAGAATGTCTAGCTCAATATGTTTTTGGTTTTAGCGAATCCAAAATGTTTTGAAAAATAGTTAAGTTCTTAAGATTTCAAACTTAAAGGGCAAGTGGCTTCTCCCATCCATTCCCCAAACTGGGAGTCAATTCTCTTCTTTGTTCTGTCTTCCATTCCCCTTGATACTTCCCAGAGTGCTGGGCATAGTTGTAGATTAGGATTTGGTGATGGTGCCACCATTGAGCACCATCTCAAAACACTTCGGGGAGGAGGAAAATGATATAATTGATAATAACAGTTATTTGTCCCGACAATGGGAAGGGATGATCCCAGAATCAGGCGTCTTTAGGAGTGTAGGAATTGTAACTTTTGTCTTCGGATGAGGACAGAAATTCTGTCAATACAAAAAGACTACAACTAACTGCTTATAGTAAATAACATAGGAGAGGCCTGTTAAATTCCCCTCGAGGCTGCCTCTTCTTGTTTGGACACTGAATGAAGAATCTGGGCAAATGCTAACTAAGCAGATGAAACTGATTGGCATGCAGTTTCCTTTCAGGTTTCATTATTCAAAGGAACTGTGCTTCCATTTTATTGACCTTCAGTCTAGCCATCCTGAAATTTTAATCACCAAAGTACTGTGCAGACATCAGTTAGGTCACCCAAATTGTAATTCTATCCGGATTTTCAGATGAAAGAGGAAACCCTTTCGTGTTCTTGGGGCTTCTCATTCCCCCTTCAAGGGACACTGTCAATCTTTCTTAAACTTCCCAAGACATCATAATTTCTTTTTCCTCATACATTGGGAAGTCTTTATTCTCTGAATTCTTTCTTCGACTGATAATTAAAAGTAACCTGGCAGATAGGCAAAGGAGTTTGGGGAGGGATGTGTCTATTGCACCATCAGAAAAGCATTTATTATGCCTCCCCTCAAGTCTGGAACTGCTGATTAATGTTTTGTTGAAGATTGGCCATAACAAAGGCATTCACGCCCAGTTTAAGGCCCAGAGCATTGATATCGTGTCAGAGCTAGCTTTATTGTGGTTTGTATGGATCTTTGCACTCTTTAAAGCATGGAGGACTTTTCATGTTTAAAAAAAATATATCAATGTGTTTTTGTGATGTGGTGTAGTGGAATAGTAGAATGGTAGACTTAGAAGTCAGAAAGGCCTGAGTTCAAATGCTACCTCAGACACTTACTAGTTTTATGAGCCTGGACAAATAAGTCTAACTTCTGCACCTCAGAACACTTCTAATTTTTTTTTAGTCCTAAGTGCCTGAAAAAGTTATCTTGCACATAGTAGGTGCTTCATAAATGCTTATAGATTTGAATTAAGCCTCCGTTTCCTCATTTCTAAAAGGATAATAATAAAATAAATAAATTGATGATAGTAAAAATGCGTTCATGTTAGCTTTCCGAATTCCCTGTCACAGTTGACCCCTTGAATTTTCAGTCCAAAGCTTCTAGAAATTTTTTCTGCAAGCTGTTGTCTAGCCATGTCAGACAATTGGTCAGCAAGCGTTTGTTAAATACTCACTATAGGCTGTGTCTTCTTCATTTACTATTAGTACAAAGGATTTCTTGAATTCAGGTGTACAACTTTAATTAGCAATTAGTTTTAATTTTTATGACTAATTTTATTATAATGTATTATATTTATTATTAATTAACCATTTATTAAATGATATCTTGTGATATTTGACCAGTCATTCTAACCTGAGACCTTTTTGGCATCCCCGTTCTGTCGCTGAGCGTGTTACCTATCTCTTCCAGGTTCACACAGTTTATTTACAATAGAGTAGTCTTCAGGGGTCAGTGGTGGAGAAAAAGAGCATTGTTTTTATGTCTAATCCTCATATTTTTATGTATAGTGTTGGTCATGTAGTGATGGAGTATTTTTGACAAACATATTCCATTGTTGTGTCAGCTACTTGACCTTTGACAATTTCTACTCCTATTGTAAATCTATAAAAATAAGAATAATGATATTGGCTGCTAATAGTATCAGATATCTTATCAAATGCTTTGAAATTTTTAAGATGGGAAAAGTACTAGTATATTAGCCAAGTGATAACCATAAAGTAAAAAGAACCTTTGAGCTCATATGGGCCAACCCAGCTCATTTTACAGAGAAGGAAACTAGGAGGCTGGAGGGTGAAGTGACTTGTTCCAAATGAACTTTCTTAGCAGAGATGGGGACTGGCATTCCTAGGTCAGTGTTCTTTCCCCCATACCATATTGCCTTTCCATGTTTACAATATTTTTTTCAGTCCCTGGCAACATTTTTTAGTGTCAAAAAATTGTTCCTCATCCAATCCACAAATGTTTTCACCAACACTCCTACTTTTGTAATATTCCTGTGACCCCTTGACAGCCTTCTTGAATCCCCTGGCAGTTCACATGCCCTATTTGGGAACCATTTCTCTACCCAAACATGCACAGGTTGATCTGTGATTGCACTATGGAGAGAAGACCTCACTGGCACTGCCCTCTACCAATATCACTTAGACACAGGCAGTGAGCACCAGAAGTGGCATCTGAACCTTGGTCCTTTTGGCTTCAAGCCCAACTACTTTATCCATTACACCACAGTGCTTCTGGCGTTTCTGAAGTTGTTTCTAAATTTTTGATAGCTGTATTTCAGTGTAACTTACTTCCTTTGTAATCCTATCAACTTGATGCTATACATTTAAAACATTCTGAGAGATTCACCAGACTGCCAAAGGAGTCCATGATACAAAAAAAGTCTGGATGAGACCAACCTATGTGAAGGCATAATAGGCTGCAAGATATTTCTTTTCATTGGTGGGTAAAAGGGTGGGATAGTACTGCTTATTTCCATAATGTTCTTTGTATAAGAAGCAGCCTCCAGGAATTACGTGTTCAGAAAAAAGGCTGGTCTTACAGTGAGAAAAAGGCATGACCCATCCTGGTGCCCCACTAGTAACCATGGAGTGTGATAAAGACATGGAGGAAGGCCACCAGCAAGTCAGAAAGATACTAACTGGAGTCATTTGAGGGAAAGAATTCTTCAGGATGACAAGGTCTGGATGGATTGCAGCCTGAACCTATAGGAAGAAGCATCCACCTTGAGGAAGTCACTTGGAGTTATTTTTAATTTCATCTTTGACTTGACACATAAGCTCCTGTTGTAGCCACAAAAGAATTAGCACTCTCAGTAAACTAAAGTAAAAAAAAAAAATCAAAAACATGGTGACAGGAACTAGTCAAAATGAAATATTCCCCTTAAGTTTTTTTTTCTAATTGTTTAGATCAAAACACTGAATTTGGACTAGAGTTCCGGTCCACGTGGTATTGGGAGGGTATCTGAACATCTGTGTCACATAGGAGAACCTGATTGCTCTGAGATAAAATAGAATCTGATGAAGAGGTTTGCCCAGAGCCAATTTTAGTGGGTGGCTGCACCTTATAAACTGCCCTCACCCATCTTGACACATCCCTCTCACTCAGGGCTGTGCTGGGTCTGAGCTGGAAGCATAGGTCAACACATGGGTGGGGCAGTTGGAACTTTTCCTAGGAAGGAGAATTTAGAGGCTGCTGAGAGGCTCTTTCCTGAAGGTTTTCATGCCCTGCCTCACCCACTACCTGACCTCCTTATTGCCTTTCTCCCATTTACCTCGGATCCCAGCTGGAGCTGTGACAATTTGTCCTCTGTTGACTGGACCTTCTAGAGGGTATCCCTGAGGCACACTGTACCCCAGATTATCATACCTGCCTTTTCTTCTTCCCCAAACCCTTGCTGCTTTCCTCAATGGGAAAATTTTGCTAATTAAGACTGTAACTGGAAGGAATGTTAGAACTTAAGACATAAAAGTAACATTTTTTCGTAGACTCAAACTTTTAAGTGGTAATTGGCCAATCCAGGAGGCATCTTTCCTAGTATCTACTGGACAAGGCTAATAACCCTGATACTAAAGGCACCAAAAAGGGAATAATTTATTTGACTCAAGTTTGGACCTCGTTAATATGTATTTATCTTCTCTCTCCTCCAATCTAATCTTGAATTTTGCTTTTAGGACCTAAATACAATTAAAGATGTTCTTTTTTAAAATTCTTCAGTCATTTTAAGGATTCTCTGTTTTAGGGAGACAAACAATTCTGTATTTTTCAATCACTATCTCTAATCTTATCTCTTTCAAATACTGCCATGACATTTTAGCCAACATGTAAACCTATATACTTTAATTTCTTATTTTAACTTTTCCAACTTAATATGACTTTCTTATTAAGTATATTAGTGAAGCAAAAACCAAGATAACAGAAACTGAGAGTATCTTTTTCACATCTAAATCACAAAAACATACTAGCATTCCTCCATTGGAAAAACATTGCCAAAAATACACACACACACATGTTTGTATGTATACACATGCATATGTATATGCAGAGATATGTATGTATGCATGTGTACATATGTGTATGCACTTACACATACATGCATGTGTATATACACACACCCCTCCTCTGTTCTGTTATTCGGGCTTAACTTTATCTCTAAGTGAAATTGGATGCTAAACTGAACCCTTAGCCATTGAGAGATGAGCACCAGAGACACTCGCCTCTTTGGAACTTGGCCTTTTCTTAGAATTTCATAAATGTGAACACGTGAGACTTGAAACCTTCTCATACCTAAAATCCAGGAATGGGACTTTGACTGGTATAGCCCCATCTCTTTACAAGGTATTAGGGAGTAGGTTATGAGCATCCAAGTGTTAGCCTCTGAAGACTATACAGTCAGTAAGTAAAATCAGGGAAAGAAAGACAGAAGGAAGGGAGTGGGGAGAAAGGAAGGCATTGGACCTTTTCCATCCATTGCACTAAGGATTGGATAATTGAGGGAGAGGTTTACTAGAGGCCATCATATGGCAAATTTTTACGGGTCTTGAAAAATTTTGCTACCAAAAATCCTTATGTCTTGAAATCTATAAATGTTAGAAACTGGTTTTTAGTAAATAGCATTTACATAACACTTCAAGGTTTGCAGAATACTTTTCAAATAGTATCTCATTTGAGCCTCACAACAACCCTATGAGGTAGGTCCTATTATTATCCTCTTCTAAGATAAGGAAAGTGAGGCAGACAGAGGTTAAGTGATTTGACCAGAATCCCCAAATTTAATACATGTCAGAGGGTGGATTTGAACTTCAGTCTTCCTGACACCAGATGTAGTGTGCTCCATTCACTATGCTATTAGCTTTTGAAAAATAAAATGGATTATACTGTAGAACAGTGTGCTTAATTGGACAGGCCTCCACTTTCCACTTCTTGGGTTGAAGATGACAGTGATTACTCACTGAGATAGGAGTTATCTGATCTATATCTCTTGCTAATCAGCTAACAGTAGGTGATGGGGTGTAGATTTTTTTTAATTGGTATCTCATAGTAACTTTAATTTTCATATTCTTGAATATAAGTATTCATTTAGATAATTTTGATCAATGTATTCTAAGGAAATATAAACTTTAAAATTGATGGGATAAAAATACAAAGGTCATCGTTTTGGTTTAGTCAAATGGATCTGTAATCTCATCAGTAGTCACAGTCTTTGGACCAAGATGCCTATTTATGCCTAACCAACTTGGAAAACTCTTGTCCATGCCCTCCAATAGATTCACCAATGAATGTCCACCGACAGTGGGGGAGGGGGAAAGGGCTTCATCACTTTTTGGCCATGTGAGTCCATGTCTCTGTCTATATGTTTCATTTTTTTTCATACATTTAGTTGAGGTTATCCTTAATTCTTCTCTTTTGTAATGAATTATGGCCTCCTCAACTCTACTATGAGTCTCTCCATAGCTCTCTGGGTGATAATTTGTTTATAATACTTTGAAGACTTTATAACTCTTTGGATGGTTTACAACCATACAACAATACTAGTAGATTATTTTTAAATGGATCTTTCATTTTGGAAGATATTTATGGTCATTAAAAGTTCACAGTTTTCTTTCTTTTTTTTAAATTATTATCCTCATTTTATTTTTTATTTTTTTAATAATATAAATTTATTTATTTAACTTTTTACATTCATTTTTACAAAATTTGGGGTTCCAAATTCTCTCCCCATTTATCCCCTCCCCCCACCCAATACACCAAGCATTCTAATTTCCCCTATCACCAATCTGCCTTCTCTTCTATCATCCCTCCCTTCTCTTGTCCCCATCTTCTCTTTTGTCCTGTAGGGCCAGATGACTTTTTATTCCTCATTAACTGTATTTCTTATTTCCTAGTAGCAAGAACAATACTCAACAGTTGTTCCTAAAACTTTGAGTTCCAAATTCTCCCCATCCCTCCCTCCCTACCCATTCCCTTTGGGAAGGCAGGCAATTCCATATAGGCCATATCTGTGTAGTTTTGCAAATGACTTCCATAATGGTCATATTGTGTAAGACTGATTATTATTTCCCTCCCTCCTATCCTGCCCCCCATTGCTTCTATTCTCTCTTTTGATCCTGTCCCTCCCCAAGAGTATTGACTTCAAATTACTCCCTCCTCCCATTGCCCTCCTTTCCATCAGCCCCCCCACCCTGCTTATCTCCTTCTCCCCCACTTTCTTGTATTGTAAGATAGGTTTGCATACCAAAATGAGTGTGCACTTTATTCCTTCCTTTAGTTGAATGTGATGAGGGTAAACTTCATGTTTTTTTCTCAGTTCTCCTCTTTTTCCCTCCACTAAAGAGTCTCCTGCTTGCCTCTTGAATGAGAGATAATTTACCCCATTCCATTTCATCCTCTCTCCTCCCACTACATTTCTCTCTCACCGTTTACCTTAATTTCTTTTAAGATATGGTCCCATCCTATTCAATTCACTCTGTGCTTTCTGTCTCTGTATGTGCATGCATGTGTGTATGTGTGTGCGCATGCACATGTGTATGTGTGTGTGTGTGTGTGTGTGTGTGTGTGTGTGTGTGTGATCTCATCAACTACCCAGATACTGAAAAGTTTTAAGAGTTACAAATATTATCTTTCCATGTAGGAATGTAAACAGTTCACTTTTGGTAAGTCCCTTCTGACTTCTCTTTGCTGTTTACTTTTTCATGCTTCTTCTCATTCTTGTGTTTGAAAGTCAAATTTTCTTTTCAGCTCTGGTCTTTTCATCAAGAATGCTTGAAAGTCCTCTATTTCATTGAAAGACCATATTTTCCCCTGAAGTATTATACTCAGTTTTGCTGGGTAGGTGATTCTTGGTTTGAGTCCTAGTTCCTTTGATTTCTGGAATATCCTATTCCACGCCCTTCGATCCCTTAATGTAGAAGCTGCTAGATCTTGTGTTATCCTGATTGTATTTCCACAGTACTGGAATTGTTTCTTTCTAGCTGCTTGCAATATTTTCTCCTTGACCTGGGAATTCTGGAATTTGGCCACAATGTTCCTAGGAGTTTCTCTTTTTGGATCTCTTTAAGGTGGTGATTGATCGATTCCTTGAATACTTATTTTGCCCTCTGGTTCTAGAATCTCAGGGAAGTTTTCCTCGATAATTTCATGAAAGATGATGTCTAGGCTCTTTTTATGATCATGGCTTTCAGGTAGTCCCATAATTTTTAAATTGTCTTTCCTGGATCTATTTTCCAGGTCAGTTGTTTTTCCAATGAGATATTTCACATTCTCTTCCATTTTTTCATTCTTTTGGTTTTGTTTTATGATTTCTTGGTTTCTCAGAAAGTCATTAGCCTCCATCTGTTCCATTCTAATTTTGAGAGAACTATTATCTTCAGTGAGCTTTTGAACCTCTTTTTCCATTTGGCTAATTCTGCTTTTGAAAGCATGCTTCTCCTCATTGGCTTTTTGAACCTCTTTTGCCAATTGAGTGAGCCTATTTTTCAAGGTGTTATTTTCTTCAGCATTTTTTTGGGTCTCCTTTATCAAGGTATTGACCCGTTTTTCATGCTTTTCTTGCATCTCTCTCATTTCTCTTCCCAGTTTTTCCTCCACCTGTCTAACTTGATTTTCAAAATCCTTTTTGAGCTCTTCCATGGCCTGAGCCCATTGGATATCTATTTCTCATGTTTGGGATACAGAGATCTTGACTTCAGTGTCTTTCCCTGATGGTAAGCATTGATCCTCCTCATCAGAAATGAAAGGTGAAAACATCTGTTCGCCAAGAAAGTAGCCTTCTATGGTCTTATTTTTCTTCCCTTTTCTGGGCATTTTCCCAGCCAGTTACTTGACTTCTGAGATTCCTCTCCACCCCTGCCTAGACCCGCCCAGCTAGTGCTTGGGGTCTGAGATTCAAATGCTGCTCCCCAGCCTCAGGACTTTCAGTGGGGGCATGGCTGCTATTCAATGTGAGCTTAAGTTCTGGTGCTTGGGAGGGGGGCAGGGCTGCCTCCCAGGCTCAGTTTCCTAAGGGGGTTTATGCAGAGTCTTTCAGTAATGGAGCAGAGGTCCTGCCTGCTCTGGGAGTCCCAGGCCACCGCTGCCTCTGCCAGTGCCTCTGCCGCTGCCTTCCTGCTCCCCTCTCGGTCAGCCCAGAAGTCTCTCTCACTGACCTGTAGCACCTGTGGGCAGAGAGACCTTTGCGGCCTGCTCCTCTGGGGCTGCGCGGCCAGGGCTGGGCTCTGCTGTCCGGTGTGCGACGGACCTTTGGGGTCGGTTTTTCAGGGCTCTCTGGAATGGAAATCTCCTCCACTGCGTTGCTGCATGGCTTGCACTGCTCCAGAATTTGTGGGGAATTCTTTTTACCAAAAATTTATGGGCTGTGGGTTCGGAGCTAGCATACGTGAGTCTTTCTACTCTGCCATCTTGGCTCCTCCCCCTCACAGTTTTCTAAAGGCAATCCAGCCTGTTCTCTTTCTGTATATATCTGAGTCTAGCTCATAGAACTCTCCAAGTTATCTCCTGATGAATGATTTCTGTAGGTTATCCATCTAAATGCGTTATCAGACTCTGGAGAAAACCTTCTTCATCCATTCAGTTTTTCTTACACTAATGGTTAAGTCAAATTCTTTTGAGTAGTTATAGATCTTTCTCAGGAGGCTCTTCAGTGTTCCAGCAACCAGAAAAATGTCATCTGCAAATGGAAACATCTAGAGGACATTACTATCTACTGGAACCTCTTATCAATTTGTTCTTTGCTGGAACTCCTCCATAACAGGGACAAACACCTTTAGCCATCTCCCTATTTTACACATTGCCTGATATTAAGGATGGGAGGGTCAATCAGTGTTATATCTTTTAAGAAATCATATATAATTTTGAAGTATGCATGGGAGATACCTAGTTAGAGAAGAAGCTTCAGGAAGCAATTTGCTCTACCACATCAAAAATGCTTAGAGAAAAGGTTAGTCAACAAGCTTAGTGAACTCTTACATTCTTTATACCTTTCAGTCAATTGTGTGATGGTAAGACTGTGGTCTATGGGAGAATATCCTTGCAAAAAACCTTCTTGCTTCATACTGATGGTTCCATCTAGGTTGGACTCAAAGAGTATGTAGTTTATCGTCCTAAAAATTTTATGTATGTGGGGAAATTGACATATATGTCATTTGCTTTTTTTTACTATGAATAAATCTGAAATTTTTCTGTCTCCTATCTTCTCCTTTAACAAATATTTAACTTGTTAATGAATTAACAGTTAATAAATATTTAATTTTAATATTTAACAAATATTCTAACATTTGTGTTGCTTTCAGCCCTTATTTCCCCTGAGTATATCTAGCATAGTTCAGCTATTTTTCCCATCCTTTTTCTATTCACAGATAGGTCTGTTTTCCTCCATGAGCCCATTTGGGGATATGATGTTTGAGGCCAAGTGTGCTGGCTCCATCGTCCCTGATGGGGAACATAGTTATAAAAATCTTCGAAGGTCTTGCGCTTCTTTCTTTGTTGTCTTTCCAGACTCATTCCTAAAAGCCCTTGGGGTGTTTTACTTAGGACTGTTGCCAAATGTTTTTCAAACTGGTTTTACCCTTTTTTTTACTGCTTCTCACTGTTTTAAGGTACGGATAGTACTTCTAAATATTCCACTATTCTCCCTAAAATTTTAAAAATGAGTTTATATTCTGAACAAGTGTTGCCTTTGGCTACCATGTCTCCCCTTTTCACAAGTAAGTCAAGTGTTTACAGACTAATGTGCTTTTTAAGCATTTTTGGACTCCTGGTTATGGTGATCGATTTGCATAGGCTAAATTTCGGTTATGAATCTTATTTAGTTGGACGTTGATGTCCTTTCTTCCACATGTGTCAGTAAACACTCAGCTTTTCTTGGTTTAGTTAGTAAAATTCTGTGTGAATTATGTACTTCCAATTTGTCAGTACTTGATAATAAAAAATAAAGTAGAAGCAAATTTTTTGTCTGAAAAGAAGAAAAGAGTTGGGTTTTTTCGGGGGGAGAGGGGTTTGCTTCTATGCACAAGGTCAATTTATCAAACAATTGGGTTTGTTGAACCTAGTAGAGCTATGGAGTTTGTCAAGATCTTGGTGAGTTATTACAATTTTAAGTATTTTGTCCAACAAAAGGATGAAAGCAGAGAATTTTCTTAGCATTTGAAGATAGAACACTAAGAATCAGATAATAAACCAAATATTTTCCAAACAAATATTTTAATATTAAATTCCAACAGAGTTATCCTATCAGTTGAAAAGTCATGCAGAAATCCTTTTAATGGTATTAAAAGTAAAGCTAGGTGTATGATCCTTTTTAAATCTTTTATTCACATTTTAAAATTTCAAGCATAGGAAATGAATAAGAGAACTGATAATTATGTTGAATATTTTTAATTTCTGTCATTATACTTTTTTCATAACATTTCTAATGTTCTAATGTTATGCCCATTTCTAATGGGAAGTCACAATTTTATCTTGGTAACAAAAGAAATGAAGGAAAAATGAAAAGAAACCATGTTTTCATGTTTATTGAAGAATTTAGCATATATATATGTTACCTACCGGTATAATTTTGGGAGGTTGGAATAAATAGTTTTGGGAGGTTTGTCATTTTACTGAACTTCAAGATAGTTTAAATTAGGGAATACTGATTGAGGGAGTATTTTTCCAAATATTGGCAACTAGGTCTTACAGGACAGAAGCAAAACCCTGTTGAAGTCTGATTAATATTACAGAGTTCATCACTTCCTCTCTATCAAACTGATACTATTACTCTTCTGTAAAGATTAGATTAGGGAGACAACATAACTTTATTACACCTTGCTTAGTATCTTCCAGAGCTCAGTTATCCAGTTTAACCCCTAGATATTTGTACATTTTTTTTATGATTTATGATAATGGTGTGTTTGTCCTTCATTGCCAAAGAAGACCATGCCATCAGAGAAACAATGACATGGTTTGCACTTGACTTTGTTTTGAGTGAGGGAGGGCTGTGAAGGTCAACAGCCTCACTTCTCCTCCAGAGCCGTCTGAATCCAGTGACCAGATATTCATCAGGATGACTGGAGATGACCCAGGATGAGGCAATTGGGGTTAAATGACTTGCCCAAGGTCACACAGCTAGTGAGTGTCAAGTGTCTGAGGTGAGATATAAACTCAGGTCCTCCTGATTCCTGCACTGGTGCTCTATCCACTGCACTGCACTGCATCCTAGATGCCCCTATGATAATGGTAGGTGTACCCCAAGGATGTGTCCTGCGCCCCCTTCTTTTCTCCATTTGCACTTTCTCATTTGGTGACATCAGCAGCTCCTGTGGATTTAATTACTATCTCTGTTCATACAATTCCAAAATCTATATGCTTCAGTCTAGTTCTAATTACATATAACCAATTATCTATTGAACATAAGCTGGATGTCCCATAGACATTTCAAAACAGAGATCATAATCTTTCCATCAAAACCCAGCTTTTTTCTGAATTTCTCTAATTCTGTTGAGGGTGCTACCATTCTTCTAGTCATGTAGGTTCACAGCGTCGGGTATCGTTACCAACTCTTCTTCCAGTCTGAGTATTTAAGAAGTTACCGTATCTTGTCATTTCCGCCTCCATGATGTCCTTCACACCCCTCTTCTTTTCTCCACTCAAAAAGCCGCTACCTTTTATCAGGTTTTCATCACCTGTTCCCTGGATTATTTGCAATAGTCTCTTAGATGGTCTCTCTGCCTCAAATTTCTCTCTTCTCCAGTCCATTCTCCAAAATAGTATTCCTAAAGTGTAAATCTGGCTATGTCATTTCCCTTCTCCATAAACTCCAGCATCTCCCAGTTACCTCTAGGGTAGTAGGTAATGCCTCTGTTTGCATTTAAAGTCTTTCCCATTGTACTCAATCCATCTTTCTAGCAATATTTCACATTATTCCCTTTTATACTTCCTATAGTCCAGTGAAAGCACCCTCAGGATGTCGTCGGTCCCTTTTGAGAAGGAAGGGGGAGCCACAGCATGGTGCTCCATCTTGTCCCCATGGCGCGCCTCCTCACCTCTGCCTCCCAGAATCGCCTTGCTTCAAAGCTTAACTCAAGTGCAGTACTCTGCGCGAGGACCTTCCTGATTCCACCTTCCTTCACTCCTGTTGGCACCCCACCATCACCCTATAGCTATTTGGTCTGTAACTGTATTTGTGCATGTTGTTTCTTTCCCCTATTCTCAAAATAGAAACTTCTTAGGGCATGAAATGTTTGGGTTTTGTATCTTTGGTGCCTAGCATAGTGCCTGGCACATAGAAGGAACATAATAAGTAAATACATGTTGGCTGATTGATTAGAAATCATTTTTCTGGTATGGGAGTAAAAGTTTTAGGTCTGTAATTCCAGATTAATGTTTACAAATATGGATAATCTTACTCCTTTTCTCATTTTGGGGCATCTCTTCATACCTGCACATACACATATATATGTGTATATACATATATTTACATAAATATAAATATAAAAGTAAATAAATAGCATATCGCCAATAATATTAGCAAGAGTCCTAGTATGTAAAGCCATTAGGACTTACAAATATAAGCACATATAATTTAGTCTTCCACAACATCCTTCTTGTGTTAACTTTGGCTTTTTTTTTTTAAGAGCATTAAAACTGTCTTTGGAGCTTTATTATCAAATAGGGGTAACCAAATAATTTGCCTTTTTTATCTCATTCTTATCTCATCTGATAAATATTTCCCATTTCTTTTCATATAAACTAAATAGTTTTTTAATCTTCTGAAACCTTTGACTGTTTTACGTATTATCTGTTAGGATAAGAAAAGAAACTCTAAGGTGAAAAAATAAAGTATTTTTGTGAGTGTTGTTGCTTATTGATATTTCATATATGTATATGTACTTGCAATCAATCTTCTAAGAACTCTGTCGGACTTTTTTTGAGGTTGGATATATTGACACAGGAAGGAAAGTGGCATTCTAAGTATCACAAAGAAATAAAATTCTAGTCTATAATGTAATATAACATGGGATTTAAATCTATCACATTTACATGGAGCTTTCCATGGTTCTTTCTTTCTCAGATAATACTAATATTTTAAACGTTCTTTAGTTTTCATGTTTTCATGGCATTTCTTATTTTATCTTCTTATTTAATCCCATAAATGAGGACATCATCCATGTAGCTGAATGATAGATACTCAGTAGATTTTAAATGACAATGACAGTGGTGACTAATAGTGATGATAATGTAAAAAGATTCCCCCACTGCCTCCTGTGTATCCTCAGAGAAGTCTGGGTCTCGGTAATTCAGGACTCGTTACTTTAGACAATGTCATTTAAAACATGTTATGAAATGATTTCCCCCAGTGAACTCACAAGACCTTTTCAAACTTTTTTTCCAGACGTATGCCCAGAAGTGTACACAGAAGTATACTGTGAAGAATTATTTCTACCACTGTCTATTCAAGTTTTCAGCTGGTTTGGGTGAAGAAATTTTTTACATCACTTTCCTTCCATTCACTCATTGGAATATTGACCCCTATGTGTCCAGAAGGTTGATAATTATATGGGTTGTAAGTATTACCATCATAGTCTATTGTTATTTATTATCCCAGTGGCTGTGTGTTCCCCGGGTCGCTGAGATAGTGGTATTTTGTTCTCTAGTTTTCTCTGGAAAAAAGTGAGCTCAAAAATCCAACTTGATGTGTTTCATTAAAATTTTGTTGCTGAATAACTTGTGCCTCCCCATATATGAGCAGAAAAAGATAGTGGGAAGATGGAGGTGTGCCCGGAAAAGACAAATTGACTACTTTCTGTGTGTACTAGTGAGTAGTAAGACTGTTTTCTCTCCATTGGCCCCAGATAGCTTTTAAAATTATTTTCATCTTGTGTCTTTAATTCATTCAACAAATATCAGTTGCCTACCATGTACTGTGTCCTATGGAATACCAAGAAGAACAGAGTGTGTCCTTCCTCCTGCTTTAGCCTTAGAGGGGCTTTCAGAGTGATTGGAAGATGGAAAAAAGTTTAATGCCAATATGGAGTTTGTAAAAGGACCATTTTAATTCAGTTTTGCTTGGGGGGGGGCATATTCAACTTAATGTTATGTTGGTTTTTCCAAGACTTTGACTTTTTCATGAGGGTAGAGTTGGATCCATGATTAGTCCATGCAAGAGAAGGGTTCGAGAAATGGAACATTTCTAATAGTTGAAGAGCCAATAGAGAGAGGGGCTTGAGGGATCAAAGACATTTGGCTGATAACAGGAAAGATGCAAGTCCCTGCCTGGACATAAGGCATTAGCTGCAGAGGACAAGATGGATGACCAGTGGGCTGGAAGTCAAGAGATGCAAGCTTTGTCAATAACCAATTGTGTTTTCTTGGGGAAGTCAATTGTTTCATTGTCTCATTCATGAGACATTTATACCGAATGATCTCTAAGGTCCCTTTCCAGCTATAAAATCCTGCAATGAGTTTATCATGGAGGTAGAATGGAAAAGCTTTCATTTTAAGTAATATATCACTTTAAGAGACTCCACAACATTGAAATCTCAACTTAGAAGTTTAGTTATATTGAATATTTAACTAGTGAGCTTTCCTAATTCTTTCTTCAAAATTCAATTGACATGCAAATTTCAAGGAACCTTTCTTATGTAAAAGTATGTAAATCTGTAGATTAGCTACTGCCCCTATTCAACTAGGGAGGTGGTCTGGTACAATGGACAGTATGACTTTAGAATCAGAGGCCCTGGGTTCAGATCCTGGTTCTGCCATTTTGCTGTCTGTGGGACCTTGGACAAACCTCTTGTCTTCTCTTAAACTAGTTTCTTCATCTGTAAAATGAAGGGATCGGACTCCAAGTCTTCCTAAATCCTAAATTTAGGATACTATGAACTTTCCTCTAATCCCCTGATCTTTAATCCATTCAGTGGGAAGCTGCAGGTCCTGCTTATCTTGATGACCCTGACCAATCAGCCAAAGATGAATTAGAGCAGCTAGAGTCAGAACTCCCCCCTCCCCATCTAGAGTAAACAGAAGGAAACCCTCGAGCTTCTGCCCCTCAAGAGATCAAGACTAATTCTTCTGCATGCCCAACAACAGAACCCAGCACAAGATGTGTCAGGTCAATTGCACAGATTTTAATGAAGTGCTTGTTATGTGCCAATTACTTTGCAAAGCAGTATAAATACAGGCAAAAAGATAATCACTACCCTCAAGGAGCTTATGTTTTAATGATAAAAAAAAAACGATATAAAAGAAAATGGATTACAGGGAAGGCTGAAGGAACAGAGGAAGAGAGAGTGGCAGAAAGTCCATAGAACTTTGAGAAGAATGAAGACCCTTTCCTTAAAATGGTGATTCTGGTAGGAACCAGCCAATGAGAGGAAGGAGGCCATAGGATGGGATAAACTTCTAGGATGAAGAGCTCAGAGGGAGAGAGTGAACTTCTAGGGTGGAAAGGCTGTTGCAGTATGGTGGGGAAAGTCTTGAGAGTCAGGAGTGGAGGCTAGAGAGGAATGAAGAATGTATGTGTGGGCACTGTCTATGTTAGGATGGTCTGGAACCCAGGTCCTGGCTTTGAGACCAGCTTTCTGTCCAATATGCATTTCTGTTTCTCAAGTGCCATATAGTACTGACTCAAGTTGACTTAGTAAAGACTATACTGAGGCATCTAGGCAGAGCATTAGATAGAGTGCAAGGCCTGGGGTCAGGAAGGTTCATCTTACAGGGTTCAAATCTGGCCTCAGACACTTACTAGTTTTGTGACCTTGGACAAGTCATTTAACCCTGTTTGCCTCAGTTTCCTCATCTGTAAAATGAATCAGAGAAGGAAATGGCAAACCACTCCAAGATCTTTGCCAAGAAAACTCCTAAGGATGTCATGAAGAGTTGGATATGACTGAAATAATTCAACAATAACAAGAAAAACTCCAACAATCTAGGCCAGTGACATCATTTTAATGATGATTACATTTTGATCCGGGAGTATTGAGCAGCAAAACAGAGAAGATGCTGATCCTAGAAACAGTAGAAACCGTTTCCCCACTTTGGAGCTCACTATACCATTAAAATCACAGGCCAGTTTCCCTCTCTCCTTTATTCCAGTTTACAACTTTTAAAATGTAAATATATAAAAGTGTAGCATATTTATGATCCTTTCTCAAGACCCTTCTAAAACTCTGATTGTGTCTTCATGTATACATAAGTACTCATTTAATACTTTTTAGCTAGTGGAGATAAATGCCCACTAACTTATCTGAAGACTTCAAGGGGAAGGAATGAGTGACTTTAGCTTCTTTTTTGGGGGTGGGGGGGGTATTGGGAGAGGAGAATCAATGATTCCCTCATTGTCACCCAAATGAGTTCTCTCTGGACTAGATGACCTCTAAAGTCCCTTTCAACTCTAAAATTCCAGAATTCTAGGAGTCTGTAACTCTAGAGAAATGTATTAGCTCTCAATCGCCATCCCTTCTCTATTTCTGTCATTGCATCATGTCATGCCTTCTTTCAGTCGCCCAAGCTTGCCACTCTCCGCAGTCCTACTCATTGCTCAAAGTGCAGTTAAAAAAATCTTCAAAAACACATGTAAACTGAGATGATCCTATCTCCATCTAGATGACTGGAACCTCATACTTTTCATGAGCTGTTTTGATATGACTGTGAAGCAGCGACCCCTGCTGGAGCAATGCCTCCCAAGAAAGACGCATACCTTCGGTTTCAAACTGGGAGGACCTCTCCTTTCATGGTGTGATACAGGGAGGAGGGCTGTGGAGTCCAAGTTTCTTTCCCATGGATATTCACTTTGAAAAATAATTCCCAGGGCTCTCACTGATTTCACTGAATGTGCCAATTTGGTAATCTGGTTCCTTTGTAACTTGGAGATATATTGTAGGTTTAATCTGAAAGCTGGTGTGAACTGGTTCCTTGCTTCCAGAGGCTTGATCAGCTTGGGGTTTATGGGAACCCTCTGTGCCCCTGCCCTTATCCCTTCCTCCCCTACACTGGCTGAGAGCTTTTATCAGGATGAAGGAGAAAATTTTTTTTTTTCTTTTTTTGGTTGGTTGGGTGAGGGAGGGGGAGAAAAGCTCTAATAGTCCCTATTTGTGATACTTTTGATTCAAAAGCCAAAATATAAAATTGTCAAATTAAAAGGTCCCTGTCCAGTTTTCTCCCTCCCATAAAGATCTTGTAAAGGCAATCCTGGGGCAAAGACAGCAGTTTTTCTGCCATAGCTCCCAATGGGTTGCAACTTTGGTCAAATGTCCAGGTAGCATCTCCTTTAAGTTCATGGCTTTCCATCTATTCATCTTCTGGGAAGCAAATGGAGAATCCTATGGGCATTGCCTTCAGGTGAAAAAATAAAACTGCCAGCACATATCTCCTGGACTCTTTCCCCTCTTTCAGATTTTTTCGTGACTTTTTAAGATGGCCGCAGTCTATAGCAAACGATTTACTGGTGATACTAAGAACTTGCCTCTATATTCCTCTGACCATAACCAACTCATTGGAAACCAACAGATTCTGTCCATCATGGTGACCCTGACATGTCAGCAGAAGGTAAATTTGAGTTGCTAGAGTAATAGTTTACCCCATCTAGAGTAAACAGAAGGAAAACCAGAACCTTAAGCATGTCAACGTCTCAGAAGACCAGCACTACTTCTGTATTTCTTATAATAGCCCAGCACAGGTATGTTTGTATGTGTATACATATGCATACACACGAAAGAGAGACAGACAGACAGACAGAGAGGGGGATTTTTTGAGGGGTACTTGGTAGAGATCTTTAGCCCATGAAGAAAAAAAATGGTAGATTTTTGGACCTACTCTTAGGACCTATGATTTGAATTGTTGCCCATCCCCCCCCATAAATAATGATTGATTTTGATCAATATATCGTTTGTCAGCTGCTTCACATCAGGGGTTATATCCTACAGCTCTAGAAAGTAACTGGTCTTTGCCAGAATCTGATTGATTTGAACCACTTGGCTTCATCAGCACTGCAAAACAATGTAACTGCCATGAATACCGAGTTCTATTCTGTGTTTCCCTGCAGCGCTTTGTACATATCAGAATAAACTATTCTTGGCTTCCCAGACTCTGAAGCAGCAAGGCCCCCCCAAGGGACAGACAGGAAGTGGCATGTGCCAGGCCAGTCAAGCCATTGCTACTCCTTTGACCAATGTCTCCCCTCAGAGTACAGCTGAGACAGTCCAGGACCTTGAACCAAAGATATCAGGCAGTAGCAGCGTCCCGAAGACCACCAGCTGTGCCTCAGCCAGGCCCGTGCTGACATACTGACCAGATGTGTTTCTACCTGGAGACTAGCAGCCAAGGGCCATTCTACCCTGGCTGCATTAGAGCAAACTAAAGCTCCTTGTTCGATGACTCACAGAAATTTCATTTCATCCAAACTTAACTTGAACTAAGAGGGTGCTGGCTTTAGAGTCCTGCCTAGAAAACCGCTGCACCCTAAAGACCATGGATCCCTCCATCTGATTTGCAACTGAAATCTCTGTTTGTGGTCTGAACCTACTGAGGTAGGAGCACCTGGAGAGAAGATGTCCTGCTTTGCTGTTTGTATCCCAGGATTCCGTACACAGTGCTTCGCATATAGTAAGCACTTAATACTTATTCATTCATTAACTGAGTGAATGAATCCATGATGAATGAATGAAAGCAATAACTTTCCTAATATATGCTGTTGCAGTGGCTAGCTGCTGGCTGGAATGAGCTGAAGGGCAATCTTTGATTCTCACACTATTAGAGATGATGGAAGGAAAAAGGGAGGATCAGTTGCCTTTGGTAACTCCCCCAGTGGCCTGAAAACCATGGGAAATAGCCTGATTTGTGTAGATAATATAGACCTGTTTGGCAAGGTACATGGGCTTCACTTTTACACTGCTAGGGGTTAAGTAACACATCGATCCTGTGGAGTAGCATGGCACCCTAACCAGACAAGTTATTACTTGCTCTGCTTCTACTACAGTGAAGAGGACCCCAGAGGGACAGAAAGATACCCCAACCCTCTCACTCTTTCTTTGAGCAGCCCACATGATTCCTCTTGAGGCCCAACTCATACTGATTTGTGACACCTGACCATACCATGGCCCAAGGCATGGTAACTACTGTTACAAGTCTCTGAGAAACTATGTTGGATTTATCTTATTGGAAGGAAAATCTGACTTCCAGGCATAACATAATGTGCAAAACCCATTGTTTAAATCCTTCTAATAAAGGAAAACAACTCTTCAGGTTGTCTGTTAAGTCTTCTTTGAAAGATTCTGGTTTTCTTGGGATTTGGTATCTTTTGAGAAGAGTTAAAGGATCATGAAAGGGCCCTAGGGATGCTTGTAATTAGGGCCTAGGTCTAATTCCTGGTGTGCTGTTTATGAAACCATGCTGCCTCTTATCTCTACTACTACTTACAGTAATAATACTGATAATATAATTATAGAATATAATAATACTAATGATAGCTAGCAATAATATCTCTTGAACACCTACTATGTTCCAGATTCTGTGCTAACTACTTTACAAATATTATCTCATTTGGTCCTGAATAACATGGGAGGTAGGTGCTATTATTTTACAATTGAGGAAACTGAGACAAAGAAAGGTTAAGTGACTTGCCCAGGGTCACACAGCTAGTAAGTGTCGGAAGCCAGATTTAAACTCAGCATTCTATTTACTGTCTTGCTATTGCTCTTCAATCATTTCAGTCATGTACTCTTCATAACCCCATTTGGGGTTTTCTTGCAGAGATACTGGAGTAGTTTTACCATTTCCTTCTCCAGGTTATTTTACAAATGAGGAAACTGAGGCAAACAGGGGTAAGTGACTTGCTCAGGGTCACACAACTTGGAAATGTCTGAGACCAGATTTGAACTTAGGAAGATGAATCTTCCGGATTTCAGGTTCAGTGCTCTATCCACTGTGGCACCACCTAGCCGTACATGGACATAAAATAATCATTTGCATTTATCTAGTTCTTTAAGGTTTGTAAGGCATTTTCTTAATGTTACCCTTTGAAAATTAGTAATGCAAGGAATATGTTGTCTCTGTTTTACAAATGAGAATACTGAATATGGTTGGAGTTTGGCCATCATTGATTGACTCTTTGAACAGTTGAGAGCTGGAGCATATAAAAGTCTAAATCTTTTCCTCTACCCTCTTACTCCTTGGATCATCATTTACTAACTCACCAGCTTAAAAAAAAAAATTCTTGTTGGCAATATTGCTCTCACCCCTTACTGGAAAAAAAAAAGAAAAACAAAATCCTTGTAACACATACACATAGGTAAATAAAAGAAGTTCCTACATAGGTCATGTCTCATTCTGTAAGTTGCCTCCATCACCTCTCTGTCTAGCGGTGGATGGCATTCATCTGTCCTCTAGTATTGTGATTGGTCATTGTATTGATCAAAGTTCTTAAGTCCTTCAGAGTTGTTTGTTTTGACAGTGTTAGAGGCTCAAAGTATAAAAGGCTTAGCCTGGAGGTGAAAGGAATAACTGAGACTATTTTGCTGAATTTCACTGCTTCCCAAACAAGTCCCTTGATTGGTTACTAAGCTTTTACTGTGTGAGGATTTGTTCTCCTAGATTAATAGACCTGGTGACTGAAGGCAGAGGAAAGTCATTTTTATCCTTTCAAACACATATTCTTTTCATGTCACCTTAGTAAATTGGCTTTAACTGGACTTTCGAATACTTGTTGCATATTGAACTTAGGTGCTTCTAAGAGTGGCTTGTTTTAGATATGGCCTAGGTCGGACACTAGGCTGAAAGAGCTTATGTTCAGAGATCATTTAGTCTGGTCGCTTCATTTAACAGTTGAAGAAACTGAAGCCCAAGAGGTAGTTTGGTGACTTACTTCGAGTCACATCTTAGGGCAAGGGAAATCTGGGCATTCCCCTCAAGTCTTCTGATTTTACAACTGTAACATTCTGCCTCTGAGTTCTGATGGCATGTCTTGGAAGAGATATTGTTATTATTATTAAGAGGAATGTTCAAGGATTTACCACATGTGGTAAAAAAAAATTAATTTTATAGTTAGTAAGGATAGTTGCAGAAATCATCTGACTTGAATAAATCTCCCCCTTCCTTCATATATATTTTGTGTGTATTTGTATCTATCTAATATATCCACAAACATACCCATGTGCACATACATATATGTACACACACGTGCAATATATGCATTGTGTATACACATATGTTGTACCAACACATCTGTACACATATGTATATGTGTATACATGTACCAACACACATTTCATTTCACAAAGTAAGAGGCTCACCATTTTACCAATCCAGCCATGAAAGTTGATATGGCTGCTCCTGTGCAAAGACTGATGAGATTTCTTTTGTTTTAAAATATTATTTAATTGTATTGCAGCGACTGGAATATTCTAAATGCCTCATGGCTATATCACTATTTTCTTCATCAAAGTAGCAAGAGCACAAAGTCAAACCAGAGATGTAATGCACTATTTGGAGTTAGAGAGCTGATGTTCTGCTTCATATGCATTCTCTCCCCCATTGGAATTTTTGCCCCATGAGGGCAAGAGATGTTTTAATTTTGTCTTTGCATCCCTAGACCCAATCACAATGGGTGATAGTAATAATAGATAGTTAATAAGTACATATTGAGCCTCACGAAAAGATTAGATGAGATGTAGACAAGAATGATAGTATTTAATATCCATTTTAGAGGCAGGAAAATTGAGACCCAGTGAAGTTAAATGACTTTCACAAGGTCATACACTGAGTGCAATAAGGCTGGGATCTTTTTTTTTTTAAATAAAGTTTTCATTGGAGTGTTTTTTTTTTTTCATTTTCTAGAGTGGTGATAGAACTTTCTGTCCCTCTTCTCAGCACACTCCAGAAAGACAGTGTTTTAGTGGAAGTGCAGAGAGAAGAGGCTTAGATTTTGATGAGAGGGTGGAGTGGAAAGAAGAAAGAAATCCTCTCTGGAGTTAGGCTTAGATGCTTAAGAAAGTCGAAAAGGCCCATTTGGAGTCACATGTGAATTATGAATCATTGAACAATTCACTACCTAGGCAATGTCAGTGAACACGTTCATTTATACTTGAGGCTTACCAAATGCCCTTTGGGGTCCCCACATCTGTCATCAATCTATAACTGAGGAACAGGGATTTTTTTTTAATGCTACTTAATTTTTTTTCTAGATCAAGAGAAATTCTTTGTATATTTTTCTTTTTAGTTTGAGAGAGTTTTTGCTTTTCTATTGAATTTAGTATATTTGAGAACATACTAGTGCATTTAAATTCACTTTTTTTGAAAAAAAGGGAGGGGGACAAAGATATTATATTCCAGAGATTTTAATTGGTCCTATATTTAAGCCTATGCTAAATGAGTTGGAGAAAAACACAGCAATATGTTTCTTTCTTCTATGTGGTATCTAGCTATTAAGCTTCTGAATCTTAACTGGCAACATATACTTAAGATGCCCCAGACTTAGGGAAAGAGGTCAGTGAATGGCCTCCCCTAATAGAATTCCAGGATACACAGAGATATTTTGGGCTGTGATTGAAAAGACGAAACGCTGTCCAAATGAGAGATTATCTAATCTCTCCACTTCCATTTTGGCAGACTGTCTGCACTACAAGAGGAATTAGCTTTAAAATAGCTTTAGTTGTTTTTTTTTTTTTCCCTAGTGTCAGGGAAGATTTTCATAAAAATTGGAGGATGGCCAGCTTTAAAATATGAAGCAAAAGGCCTACTTTTCCTCTTTTTCCAGTAGATAGACTTTCTTTGTTTCTCAGGTTAGTAATGCAGATACAAAGCCTGCAGATTCCAAGTGATGAGCTTCTGAAACGGAATTTTGGAAGCTTGTTTTCCTGTGTTATTGTGATTTCTTCAGAATCTTAATAACCTTTTATGCTGAATGTAGTGGGTAAAAAGCAGGTTTCAGTTTACTAATAAATTACCTATGTTCTATGCATGAATGATTGATTTTTAGCAATGGTCCTACACCTAAAGGGGCTACCTTTAAAAAAAAATGGTAAATAGAAATCTAACATTTGGGATTAAACAGAATAAATGGAAGGATTTTTTTTTTAATATATCCCTCTGTGAACCTGTGGGATACCAGAAGATAAAAAACTTTCAACATAAATATTCTTTAAAATGTCAATTGAATCCACGATTAAAAATAAGGAATTTTACAATCCTTATGGCAACCTAACATACATAAGAGAATTTCAGCACCAATATAGCCTTTTTTAAACCAAATCCTTCCATTACTTTTTCATATTCTGGTGTTGAAGCTTCATTAGGAGATTTTAGCAGACTAAAACTTTGGGTGTTGGGTTTCATTCTCATTAATTTCTCCCAAAGTGATGATGACAAATCCCTTGATTTACAGAGATTGTCCTGTACTTTGTCTTGTGGATGCATTAAGTATCAGATGCTCTGCCAGGGGGAATAAAGTGCTAAGTATATAGAGAGATTCACTGAACCGTAGGCTGTTAGAGCTGGCAACAATCTCAGAGCTCATCCATCCCATTCTTCTCATTAGGTCTGCATCAGGATGGCATACCACATAAATTCATTCATCCAGTTATTTAGGTACACTGTGACGCATGGAAAGAGTTTAAAATAACCCTTCAAGCACCATTACCAAAAGGCAGTAACTGTACCATGAGGGCAGAAGAAGAAAGAGCTTGTTTTTATGGAATTATAAAAAGTCAATTGCAGTAATAAAAGATACATTGAGGGGAGACGCCAGAGGTTGCCCCCAGCCCTCTCCTCCCTACTCTGCAGGTCTGGAATTTTGATTGCTCATCTCATCCAGGGGCAATCAGACCTTGGAAAAATTGGCTCATGCTGCCCAACCTCACATAAGACTGATTTGTACCAGAAAGTCAGTTTAATCATTTACAATCCGTACTACAACTGCCAAATGATTTTTCTGTTGGCTAGCCATGCATTCCCTTCCTGGGGAAGGTAGCCTGTTTGGGAAAACCAATTACAGTCCCAAAACTGCTTGGTGAGGATATGAACTCCACACAAGGAAAGTAGTTCTGCTTTGGGGGCTGTCCCAAAAGACCTTGTGCACTCTCTCCCCTTAGAGTAACAGGGACACACCAGCCTTGTTTTTCTTCAAACTTTCACTTTTATTGGATCCAGGTTGTTCCTTCTTAGTTGTATAAGGTTCTACATGCTGACAGTATTTGCCTCAGGGGGGAGCTTCTGGTTGGCACTAAGCAAGCCTTTGGCTTCTCACTGCCTTCTTAATTGTCTCTGGTTACAATGCAGAATCTTTCTCAACCTACCACAGAAACTTACTGGATTTTATTTTGCAGCTTATTAAATGTAAACAGAAATCAGTCCAGCATATGTGTGTTCGTTTAACATTAAACAAAAACCAGTGATAAATGATTGATACGACAGATTGAGGGAGTAACTATTAAAGTATTAGAATTGGAGTCAAAAAGATGTTCTACTGTATGACCCTGGGCAAGTCACTTAACCTCTATGGGCCCCTGGACTCAATGACCTTAAGAGTTCTTTCCATCTCTAAATCTGTGATCCTATCATTTATTCTGTTCGAATCTATGGGATCTTCGAGGCGCTGGCCAATCTAGAGCTCCACTGAACCTCTCAAATAAAGACAAACTTTTGCCAGAAACTGAGAGAGTTTTTATGAAAATCATTAGGTGCATGGATGTGTTCCTTCTTGCTAGGGCCTTTCTGATCATTTCACCTCTTCCACAAGAAATTACTAAGAAGGAAATATCCACCCCAAATGTTCACACGGACTATCTGTGCCTAATCTGTGGTAGAGCAGCCCGAACTCATATTAGTCTGATCAGTCACAGTTAGACACACTGAAATTTCACTTTATCATGGTGATGTCATTTTGGTCCTCTTTGAGAACAAAGGCCAACAACCAGCCAACCAATTAAGAAGGAAGCAATATCTTGCCAGCATTCCAAGATCTGCCATCTCTGAAGGTTATTGGAGGGGCTGTTCCTTTACTAACAACGGAATCCACTTTTAATTAAGGAGCTATTACTCCTTCATTGAACAAAAAATGACCACACCTGCCTTGAGGAAGGTCAAGTGAGGGAAGGAAAGGCAAGTTATTGGATCCCTTGTCCAGTCCCCCACATCCCTAGTCAATGAAACTGGTAGATAGTGCCACCTGTTCCCTTTTGTCAAAGATGACTGAATTGGAAAAGCACTGTAAAAAAAACTAAAAAGATCACAAACAGGGTGACAGACTTAGACCTAGAAGGACCATGAAGTCATATAGTACTGTCATCCCTGTTTTCATAATTGAGGGTCCTGAGGCTCAGAAAGTTCAAGTGAGTTACCTAAGGTCACATAGGTAAGATGTGGCAGAACCCAAATTTGAACTTAGATCTTCCAGCTCCTAATACATCTCTCTTCCCACTGCCTGTTAGGGATACAGACTTGATTTAAAATCACCAGTTCTTCAAGTGAACACTTAATTCTTGACTAGGTGCCAAATGGAATATGTCAGATTTGTCAACTGACCTTACTAGCGTGCATGTCCATGCTGAATAAGACTAATAGGGATGCCTGCATCACATCAGCACAAGATTCAGTACTCTAGAATATGGTTTGCAAAACCCCAAAATGGTCTTGGCAAAGTTTCTCAGATAATTTTTGGAAGGAGCTGAATAGTGGTGATCTTTCCAAAACTTGAGTTATTCAGTCATCCTTTAAACAAAATGTATCTGACTTCAGTTTCTGGCTTCAGTCATCATCATCAATCACCAATGTTCACTAGACTCCTAATATGTACAAAGTTCTTTGTTATGTATTCCAGGGAATACAAAGAAACATAAGACCAAGTCACTGCCCTCCTAAAGCTTCACTTCACCCAGGAAAAATCAGAAATATTCTTACGAAAAAATCATTCTGAGATAGCTGTAAGTTGAAGATATTTTAAAAGTTTATTATTATTAGCTATAAAAATAAATTTATTAGTTTTGTTGTTTAAGGTGAAGTTTATAAAACACTTTTGTTACTACTAATGGAAATAATATTAATGTTTTATATGTTATTGAAGTTTATAAAATATCTGGTTTTTAAATGGTCTCTTGGGTTGTCTCCTAAGAAGCAGAATGAGAGCCAGGGGTCCTCTCTAGTGTTGTCTCATGGATTCTGTGTCCTTGTTAGTGCCTTTCCAACAGGTAAGTGATTTCTTCGCAGAGCACCAACTCTAGAGTCAGGAAGACCTGAGTTCAAATATGACCTCAGACACTTGTTAGCTGTGTGACCCTGGGCAAGTCACTTAACCCTGATTACCTAAAAGAAAAACTAGGTGGGCTTCACAGAGACCAAGTGACTGGCAATCAGGTTTTCTTGTTCATCCTTCTTTTGAGGTCCTTTCTATTGGAGAAAAACATCCTTATCCAAAAATTGGTTAGATATTTAATAAGCTGAATGAAGAACTTGGGTCCAGCCTTGAAGGGGAGGACCAACCAATTAGCTTGTTTCTTTCTATGTCATTAAAATAATAATAATAGCTAACATTTGCGTAGTGTCTGTCTACTATGTTTGAGGCACTGTGCTAAGTGCTTTCCAAATATTATCTCATTTGATCTACCGAGAGGAAATTTAGTCTTCTGACAGCAAACTAGACTGAAATAAAGGGACTTTCTACCAATTTGGGGAAGTTTTTATTCTAAGATAAGGCTGTAAAGTAAATAAAGGAGATTTCTAATTAGAGCTGGGGGTCAAAACAGGCTTATATTGAGTTTATTGGATTTTTAATTATTGATTAATAAATTAGAGATTTGTAAGAAAGGTGTCAAATTATACTTGTACGTTTGTTTAAATTTTGTTTTAAATGTATCATAATTTAATATATTGCTCATTAAAGTTATGTTGAATTATTTTAAGAGTTTTGCTTTTAAATTTTTTAAAATATAGTCTTCAAAATCAATGGTTCATCCATTTTTTTAAATCACAATTAACCATGTAGATGACCAGAGATTGGTGATAGAATTTAACCAATGTCAGGTCCAGTTCTTGTCCATGGTGATAAAGTTTCTAAAAGTTGAATCTTCAAGTCTCAGCAATAGAAAGTGATGGTAGATATATCATGTAAAATTGAAAGGTGAATATACTATCTCTTCCAGCTCTAAATCTATTCTCTATTACTCAATAGATATTAAGAAATTTGGATTTCTGTTGTGGCAAGTAATAGGGTATATACCTCTTAATTATGGCTCAGTTGATGATCAACTCCAGAGCACTGGTCAAATTTTAAATTCTCATCAAACAGGAAGTTACTTTATTTTTCAATTCCTTTGTTTTTGTTGGCAAATCACCTCTTTAAAGAAAAAAAATCATTTTACACCAGGATACAATTTACAGCTGAGAAGAAGCTAGAATGGAAAGAATTTTGAGGTAGTGTGCAATAGTAGAAAGAGCACTGGGCAGAGAATAAGTAAATCTGTCTATGAGTCTAGACCTGGAGCTAGTGGTGGGAGATCAAAGCAGGCTTCATGAAAAAAGTGCCATTCAAATTTAGCTTTAAAGGATTTCAACAGGCAAAGATGAAAAGGGAGGATATTCTAGTAAGGGAAATAGGTGGAAAGAGAGGGCATAGGAAGGTGAAGAGAACCCAAAGTGTGATAGCAGAGGAAAAGAGTGATCCAGTCTGACTAGAACACAGACTATGAGTGAAGATGGGAAATGTAGTAGAGTGTTACCTGGTTGTAGAATTTAAATTTTAATGCTAGGTGGAGTTTACATTTTAATTACTAGACAGTAGAGTGTCACTAACGGTGTTCGATCAGGGAAGTAGCATGGGCACATCTTTTTGAAAGGAAGATTTATCCAGCAGTGGTATCAATTGGAGAAGGGAGAGAATGGAGGCAGAAAAATCTGTTAAGAGGCGATTGCAGTTGTATGATTGAAGAGTAACGAATGCCTATCCTCTGGTAGTTGCAGAAGTAAAATCCAGAAGAGAATAAATAAGAGAGATACTATAGATTTGTAATTTATAGGACTTAATGACTGGTGATGCAACAGAAATAATTAGTTATATCACTCATATTTTAAACACAGAAGACTGAGTCATGGTAGCACCATTGATAGCAAAGGTGAAGTCAGAATGAGCAAATTTTGGAGAAAAGTCCAGTTATGAGCTTGACTCTGAGGTGTTGACGAGACCTCCAGATGGAAAGAGGTTGCACAGAGTTGGAGACCATTAGCTTGTCTCATGTGTTCATAGATTCCCAGAATGTCAAGACACAGATTCATTTCATGACCATGGTACTTTGGCAACTTGATGAGTTGAAAATGTCATCAGTGTTGACAACACCTTCCTCTCCCCAACCTCCGGACCCCAGCCATCTCATCTTGCCTCATTCCCCTCACTGTTTCTCTGGAGAGCTCCAGAGGAAACCCACTCCTTCCCAACCTTTTGATTTTTGCAATATCTGGTGTTTTACAGTTAAGCAATTTTGTATGGATTTTGAGTCAGTGGAAGTAGCAGCTCTGCTACTTACCATGTTTTGAAACTGGACAAATGGCTTAATCTCTCTGCACCTCAATTTTCTTACCTTTGAAATGAGGGGCTTGGACTGGCTGACCTCTAAGGTCCTTTTCAACTCTAAATCTTGTGATCCTCATAGATAGTGTTTGTTTATAATGAAGACCATTTTCCATAATCATTATACATAATGCAATAATGGAAGCAAAGAGAGAATCATCTTTGATAATGATTATTTGTAATCATAAGATGTATTATTATTACATGAAATAATAATACTATATACTAGCATTTGTATAACTCTCTCAGATTTGGGGGAAAAAAACTTAAAAATATCATCTCATTATATACTCACAGCAACCCTGGGAGTTAGATACTATTATTATCCCCATTCTTGCAGAAAAATAAACTATGGCAAACAAAAGTCAAGTGACTTGCCTGGGTTACACAACTAGTAAATGTTTATGACTGGATTTAAACTCCAGTCTTCCTGACTGAAGGCCCAGTGCTCTATACACATATTATTAAAACCTCGGATAAGCCCTGTTATCACTCTTCAATGCAAAACTAACCTGTAGGTCCTTGAATTGAAACAGACCCTTGAAATTAAACCACAGATGAGTCTACTTTCTAATTGGGCAGATGGGTGGCACAAAGGATGGAATCCTAAGTCTAGAGTCCAAGACCTGGGTTCAAATCCAGTCTCAGATGCTTGTTAGCTATGTAACCCTGAACAAGTCACTTAACTACTTTTTGACTCAGTTTCCCCAGCTATAAAATGGACATAAATAACAGCATCTGCCTTATAGAGTTGTGAGTATCAAATGAGATAATTTGTAAAGTGCTTGATACATAGTGTCAGATAGTGTCTTACAGATGCAGAGTCTAAACAAATTGGAAGTTTTTGTGTTTTGTTTTGTTTTTTGTAATATCATGAAGTTGATTTTAGTTGAATTAAACATAAAGACTGAAGAGTGGCATCTTTTAAATCATGGCCATTTTTGTACCCCAGATCCTTGACAGGCTGGTAAAATCGATGGATCCTTTTTCATGATGATATTTTAATGTACAAAAAAATACATAGGATGGTAATGGAAACTAATTATATTGAAATACAGTTTATAGGTATGTATGTATGTGTTTATATGTGTATATATACACACACATGTATATTATATATATTTTTTACAGTTCACAGATCTCAGATTGAATCCTTGTTACAGTAGGAAGAATTTTTGATTTAGTGTCCAAAGACTTGAGTTCAAATCATAGCCCTGTTGCTTATTTGCTGATTCAGTCTCCGTGGGTCTCAGTTTCTTCATATTCAAAATGAGGAATTGGAGTAAATGACCTTTAACCTCCATCCCAATTCAAATATCTGATACTTCAGATAAATTTCCACTGATCCACTGCTGGAAAAAGTGATCACTTGGTAAGGGAAGAGATGAAGACAGTCTGCCCCAAGTTCTGTACTTCACGAAATAAAAGCCTGGGGTCAGTCTTAGTACCAAATGATAACTTTCAGAGGGATTGTGGCTTAATCTTCTGTTTAAACTAGTGGCACCTTTCACTTCAAAAGATTTCCCTGCTTGTTAAATTAGGTTAGATCTTACTGGAGATTAATGAGTACTTAAAAGGTATCCAACAATGGTGGAAATGAGAGCCCCCACTAACTGAAGTCAATAGAATACAGTTAAGCATCAGGCACTCTCCTTGGAAACAAGTAGAATCTGTCATTTGGATCTGGTTAAACATTAAGAGTAAGTTTCTGTGAGATTTATTTTCTTGTAGTTAACTTTTTTTAACATTGAGAAAAGAGTTTTGTTTCAAATGTTATTTTAATTTTTTAGATAGGGTTATAATTTGAAGGGAAGAGAATAAATAATCTTATAGTGCCCACTATGTGCCAAGGTGCTTTATTATATTATTTATTATTATCTCATTTTTATTATTTATATTTATTAGCTCATATTATTATTTCATTATCTCAAATATCATTTAATTTGATCCTCACAAAAACTCTGTCATGTAGGTGCTATTATCATGCGCATTTTACATCTGAGAAAACTGTGGCAAACAAAAGGTGAGTGACTTTTCCAGAGTCACACAGCTGTAAGTATGTGAGGCTGAATTTAAACTCAGGTCTTCCTGACTCCAGACCCAGCTCTCTATCCCCCTGTACCACCTAGTTGTCTAAGAAGGGTATACTCTCCAGAGTTGGGGTCTGTAGAATTACTGTTACAGTACAGTTAATAGAAAAATGATTACTTTTCTTTTTCAATGACTATAAAACAGACATACTCTCTCCTTTCCCTCTTTCCCTGGGTCTTGTACTTGCCTGTAAATCCCATCTTCTGCCTATTGTTTGGATGTGGCATAATCTATAATCACCCAGGGAGAGAAAAGCCTATGCAGCCTGCTTCCTTGTTGCTTTCATTTCTTCTGTGAGTGAAGGATATTTTTTAAGCTTGCTTCATTCAGAAATACTGCGGTCCTGGAGGGAAGATACCCAAAGAACCAGGCTGAGTTACTTTTCCATTGCCAGTAAGGCTAAGAATGAAACACTTCTTTTGTCAAATTAATTTGGAATCAGTCCTTTACTCGGGCCCCAGTTGTACTCTGGTTTTTATGTCTAATTAAAAAAAAAATCAAAGTACATTCATCCAATTATATCTAGGCCTAAAACTAGGGAACTCTCAGACTTTTGTCTCATGGGGAGTCAGAATGGAAGATATGTATAATCCCAACTCCAGAAGAAAATCATTGTGTCTTGCAGGCAGTCGCATGATTAATATTTGTTGAATTGAAATCAAAGTTTCTCTCTGAACCCACTTAGAGTTTGATTGAGGGAGAGACCTTAGTCGAACTGATTTTCCAACCTGAGCTTCAGTTTCCTCATCTGTGAAATGAAGGAGTGGGACCAAGGAGATTCTGAAGTCCCTTCTGGTTCTAAATTCCATGTTTTTGTTGTGTTTGTCCTTCGTTTTCCAAGAGGAACTCCCATCATCTCTCAGAAGTACACACACCAAGCCCTAGTCCTCACATCAACCTAGACATGGGGACTGGACTTGTGATTTCTTGGGTATAGGTCACTCTTTGGTGTGAAAACTTTCTCCCCATGGAGAATGACCTGAAGTTTATAGTTTCAGAGTTACTTAGAGTACTGAGTAGTTCAGTGACCTTCCCCAAGGTCACATGGTCAGTATGTCTCAGAGGGGCTACCCAAACCCACATTTTCCTGTCTTCACATCAGCTTTCTTATCTGCTAGTTCTCACATAGTTGTATATGTATAAATATGTATGCAAAATAGAAAAACATAGTTGTTTTATGCTTGCAGAATGCTTTATATGCATTTTATCAATTAATCCTCAGAACAATCAGATGATACAGGTAGGGCAGGTATAAACCCTTTTTATAGATATGAAAACTCAGGCACAGGGACCATTAAGTGACTTGCCCACATAAATTCCTTGAAGACAAGGATTGTTTTCTTTCTTGCCCCAGCTTCTACCATAAAGTTGGCACGCAGCAGGTGCTTTATCAATGCTTGTTCAATTGAAATGAAAGTAGAAGAGTGGCTTTTGATCTCACCTTCAATTCCCAATAAATCTTAAGAGGTAGTATAGTAGTAGTACATAGATAGTGCTGGGAGTCTAGACATGTCTTCTTAAGACCTGAATTTAAATCCTGCCTCAGGCACTTAGAAGCTCTGTGAATCTAGGCAGGTCACTTAACCTCTCTGGTCGTTAGTTTCCTCATTTGTAAAATGAAAGGGTGGACTTGATGACCTCTAAGGAAACTTCCAGCTCTAAACTTCCAGCTCTAAATCTATGATCCCATGATCCCTTGCCTTGATACACTCATTTTCTGAGAGCCATCCCTTATAACAAAGAATTTTTAAAAATAGGATGAAAATACTTCAGCAAAAATAATTAGCATATCAACTAGGTCCAAAATTATAGATAGCTTTGCACATCTATGATCCCTAACCTTTGCAAAGAAGTGGGGAGGGAATGAATCCTTCTATCTCTTCTTTGCAACCCAGCTTAGTCTAAATTTGCAGCATGTTGTTTTTCTTTCCATTTGTCATGTATAGTCATCGTCTCTGTTGTTTTCCTAGTTCTGTTTAATTCACTTGGCATCAGTTCATATAAATCTTCCCATGCTTCTCTGAATTCATGTTCATTTTTTTTTTATAGCACAGAAATATCTCATTGTATTTGTGCATCACAATTTGTTTAACCATTCCTCAAGAGATGAGCTTCTACTTTGTATCCAGTTCTTTACTAAGAGGGAAAAAAGCACTGCTATAAATATTTTTGTGTTTATGGGAACTTTTTTATTTTTTAATCCCGCGGGGGTTTTGCTTAGCAATGGGATCTCTGGATCAAAGGGCATGAACATCTTAGTAACTTTTGGGGGGAATAATTCTAAATTGCTTCCCAGACTAGTTAGTTAGACCAATTCACAACTTCACCAATAGTATATTAGTGTGTACCTGTCTTTTCATAAGCAAGGGCTTGTGAAAGTCAATGTTGATTCTTCCTATTTTTTTTGTCATCTTTACCAATTTTTTAGGTGTGACATGAGTTGTCTTGAAATTTGAATTTCTCTTTTTTAGTGATTTGTAATATGTTTTCAAGTGGACATTTACAGTTGGCAATTCTTTTGAGAACTCTTTGTTTAAGTCCATTTGTCCATTCAGGAAATGGCTTTTGGTGTGACTTGAATATCAGATGTTTATCAGAGAAATTTCATGCAAAGACATATTCCCAATAAATTACTTTCCTTCTTATGCTTTTGCAATTGATTTTATTTACTCAAAACCATTTCAATTTCAAGTAATTGAATTTACTTATTCTATTTTTTGCCAGCCCTTATCCCTTGTTTAGTTAAAGAGTCTCCCTTTAGTCATAGTGACCAAAGGTACTTGATCTGATTCTCTTCTAAATTTTTTATGATGTCACTTTTACTTCAGTTGGGTGTCTATTTTAAGTTGATTTTGGAATATAGTTTAAGATTCAACAATCCCTTCATTTTACAGATGCCAAAATTAAGGCCTAGAGAGGGGAAAGGCCAAAGTCACATAACTATTAAGTACTTAGTAGACAAATCCTTCTCTGACCCATGTCATAGGCAATATATTTTCAGAAGCCATTTAATTTACAGTGGTATAACTCCAGAATAATTTTTTTTCTAGTAATCATTTACCATGTAGTAGACAAAATATGTTCCCATATCTAATTTTTGTAATGCATTTAAAAAGTGAGCCCAATTTGTCATTCTTGTTAATAAGTAATATATATTCCTTATATTATAGATGTATATATATATAATATAAGTTATTATTGAAGGGACCACAGAAAAGACATTTTTGTCCAGCCTGTGCCCTCTGGATTGGAGGTCCCAGGGCTATAGATTTAGACCTTGAAGGGATCTTGGAGGTCATGCCACCCAACTTCCTCAATTTAACTGATAAGGAACCTTGGACTTTGAGATTTGCAGTGAGTTGCCAAAAGTCACATCGGTGGTCTGGGTTAGGATTTGATTGTATCATGAATGGTGAACCTTGCAATCATATGAGGCAAACATTATTTCAAAACATAACTATCTGCTTATTTCATGTTCTTCATATCTTACTAGATGTCAATTTTAAAATGCATTTGAGCAATATTACATAAACATTACTTAATAAGTATAATGAAACTTTGCTAATTTATGATCAGGATAACCTTGCTAAGCAAATAATAAAGCAATTCCATGAATCTGCTAAGCAGAATTATTTTATAATTCTTTAGAAGCATCCATTTTACAGCAATACGTTTCATTGTTTTGATACACTAATTAATTCGTTGGTTTGCTTACTTCCAAATTGCTGGAGTTAACTTAAAAGTAACATTCAATTAGTTGGAATGATTTCTCTAAATCAGAATGGTCTTTCCTCTTTTAAAAAAAGGGTTTAACTATACTATTCAACTTTCCTTACCTTTCTAGTTCTTGTCATCTAATATCTCATATTTATTTAACACTTTTAGATTCTCTGATTCTCTGAATCTGAAAATATCGTTACTGGAACAGTCCTGAGAATGTACAATATTTTCTTCAGTGATTATGTTCAGTGATGAATCTATTCCTGGCAACTGATTTCCCTTTGGATTCTGACCTGACTGACTCAACATAATTGAGACAGTTTTTACAAGTTTTCTTGAGATCCTCAAGACTTGGTTTAGTGCCTCACATATAGTCGATGCTTAATACATGATGGTAGAATTGGATTGAATTGACATTTCCCAGGGCAGAGGAAGATGTTGAAAGTGGGGTAGGTTGTATTGCTGGGAATGGATTATACAGTGCTAGACTTAGCCTGACCCTTTTGAAAAGGGATTGCCTAGCCATGGTTTCTCCTTACAAATACAGTAAATCCAGTATTCATTGTTTAACTTAAAATTTCAAAGAATTGGTTATGACTCAAATCTCATCCTCCTGAACTGAAGGAGCAACAAACAAGAAGAATACGAATGACTCTTTCATAGTTTATTTTTTAAAAGAGGGAGGAAAAAAAAACAACATTGTTTGCATAGCCAAGGCTCCAATTTAACCAGAAAAATATGTTTTGTTTTTGTTGTTTTTAAAATTAAATTTCTTTTGACATACACATGGATTTAAATTAAAAGAAAAAAACCTGTTTCCTTCAACTTGAAAAGCTTTTATAGACCCTCATATTTTGGGGGGAGGAGGAATCAAGGGAAGGGATTGTGAGGGGAAGGAATTCTGGAGGTTATTTAGAAAGCTACAACACTGAGGAAACAGCTTTTTGCTCGGCAGTTAGCAAGTTCTAAGAAGTAAGCTGAATTTCATTTTTTCCTTCTTTGCTCACAAAGCTACACAAGACATATAAGTAAAAGTCATTGAAAGTGGTCCCTTTTTAGGGTCTTAATATCAAGGCATAAGAGAAAATGGGAGCTTTGGATTCATTATAAAATATCAAAGTTGAGAAATTTTAAGGATCTGTGCATAGAATATGGAGGAAAAACATTAGTTGATAAGTAAGGCTAAAAAAAGAAGGAAGAGCTTAGATATTTGCCCTCCTGGCAGCATGGAATAATGGTTTGTAAAAATATAAGTAAAAACAGTCCAGAGGTTATAAATCAGCCATGAAGGCCAATTCTCATAAAACAAAAACACTTGCTCAGCACTACTGGGCATACAAATTTCTATTTCAGAGCATGATTCATGCAAATACACCCATATTGTTGAGGAATGTTTGAGGACTATTTTCTTCTGGGTGGTTATTTCATGCTAAAGTTTACACTTTTATGACTAAAAAAAGTTTGAAGATTAAAACTGACGTTTATACTTTACAGTTCTCTTGGGATACAAAGTTTTCATTAATTAATACAAAGTTAGTATATAAAATTTAATTTAAGTAATTAATTGATACAAAAATTTAATTTAATTTGCCTGTTAGGAAAGATCGTTAAGATGTATCTTATAGTGAAAGGACTAAAACTCTGTGAGTCTTAGAGGGACATTTGAATTTCTGAAAACCAAGTTCCCCTTTCAATCTAAATGATAATAGCTAACATTATAGTAATATAACAGTAATGTCACTTACCATGTGTCACACAATGTATCTCATTTAGCCCTAAAAACCCCAGGAGGTAGGTGCTGTTACCTTCATTTTTCAGATGAGGAAACTGAGGCAAACAGGGATTAAGTGACTTGCCCAGAGTCACACAGCTAGTAAGTGTGTGAAACTGGATTTGAACTTCCTGACTATCCACTGAGCCATGTAACTGCCTTACTCTCATTTCTTTTGATAGCTAGAATAGTGGTTTAAAATGACATAGGAACAATAGTTGTCTGATCACCAGCAAATATAAGCTAATTTTGGTAACAGTTTATTTAAAAATATAGCATATTGATGATGATCTTTGTCTTGACATCCCACTGATGACTGGGAGGTAAAAAAAAAAATCTTTTCCTCTTCTCCCATCCTCCCAGATTGAATCCTTCCTTGTGAAAAAGAAAAACTTAAGCAAAATGTTCAACACAGTGAATACATCTGATAATTTATAAAACATTCTACCTTAGGCTCCTCTCTGTCACAAGGAAGTATGTTTCATTATGTGTTCATGTTTCTTCACTTATTACAGTGAGACTTCTTTTAGTGTTTTTGTTTATATTGCTGTGGCTTCTGAATATTTTGTTCTCTTGGTTCTGCTAATTTCACTGTGTCAGTTCTTATACACCTTCCCTTGTTTCTCTGAATTCTTCATTACTATTATTTCTTACTGCATAGTAATATTCCATTACATTCATATATTATAGTTTTTTCATCCATTTCTCAATTGTTACAAACTTTGTTTCTAGTTCCTTGCTACCACAAAAAAAATATTTTCATCTTTGGTAACAAAGTAATCCTTCTTACCATCTTTGATTTTCTTGGGATATATACCCCATTATGAGATTGCTGGGTCAAGAGATAGGGAAGGCTTAGTTTGCTGGAGCCTAATTTCAAACTGTCATATACAATAATTAGTCCAGTTCACAACTCACTCTGTGGTCCTTAAAGCTGATGATTCAAAACTCTGGTGTTTACTCTTTCTCTACCTGCTTTGTAGCCTCTTTGTGAGGCTCTTTCTTGGACTTCCCATAAAGGTTCCTTTTTACTCTCCTCCCTTGGCAGATATAGCAAGTGCTCATGACACTGAAAACACAGGTGGGAACCTAAATAATCCTGAGATTGGGATATCAAATCTCTAGCTGACCCTTCCATTTTGTATGTGTTTCCTTGAGCAGAGGTGACAAGCAGAGGATTATGAAGAGGTAACATTTTCAAGAATGGCTATTTCTGGAATTCAAAAGTTCCAAGGTGCCACAGTCAGTGCTGACTGGAAACAGGAAGAGTTTTCTGAAACTATACCCTTCTCTGAAAAGATGACCATGCCCATAAGCACACAGAGCTGAGGGGAAAATGAAATGACTGTTCAGCTGCCCCATAGAATGCTTCTTGTTTTGGTGTTTTAAGCATTAAACTCTCAGAATATAATAGGATTTATGGATTATTGTGTCAAGTTTTTAAATCTGTTCCATTGTCTACTTAGAAATTTTTTGTGTTTTAGGAATTTGTTCTGTGTGGAGGAAATAAAATAGCTGTCCCATACCTGATTATATTTTGAGTAACACTCTTGTCTCTCTTTTCCCTGAGCTGAAGCTAGATATATGAGCCTAACATAAACTTTGCTTAAAGGATTTTCCTTGGGGTTCTGGATTGGAGGATATAAAGAGCATGAGAGTACCAAAAAGAGCCTGGCCTCTTGTTTGATGTCTAGGTTCTTCCAAGACTGGTCTTGGTCAGCCTGGAATTTGGGTCCCTTAGGAAAGGACATACTCTGAACTAATATGATTTTATTGTTCTAAGCATGTCTATTTTCTCCCAAGCATTGGGGAAAATCCCTTCTAGCATTGACAATTACTAATATATTTTTCATCTTTGCCAGTTTTCAATGAGGTAAAACTTCAGAGTTGTTTTAATTTGCATTCCTCTTATACTTAGTGCTTTGGAACATAATTTTAAGTGATCATCTATAGTATGCCACTGTTCATTTGATAACCGTTCATAGCCTCTGATTGGGGTGTAGTAGGAAGAGTGCTGAGGTCACCTCATTCCAAGTTCCATGCTGGTTCATTCTGTTAGTTCTTAACAGATAGTGAAAAGGACATGCTATGTATACCTTTGCATTGGGATGGGGGGAAGGAAAGTGAAACTGATTTTTTTCCTGACTCGTTTGATGTTTCTTTCTTTATATTGAATTTTTTGAAATGCCTCTGCATTTGAGAGTCTCTGGGAAAACAAGAGTCTCACTGATCCCCAGCAGCTTTGTGTGGGATGTTTTTTTTAAGCCTGGCTTTCTGCAGGAGACTTCTGAGAGAGATGGCGCCCTTTCCTGTTTCCCTCTCAGCATTTAACAGCATGTGAATAAAAGAACCTTTGGGTTTTGGTTTGTTTTTAACAACCTAGTTTTAAAGTCATTGTGTTGTGGCTTCTCTTCAAATACCAACAACAGAATCAGTAGCAGCCATAGCTAGTAAATGGTTTACTAGGAGCCCTCATCTGTGGCAGGCATAGACCTACACAGAGGGTGTGCCAAGTGTTCAAGGGCTTTATAAATAGTCATTTATCTCAGTGATTTCTGTGACCCTGAGAAGAAGTGGAGGAACCAACTCAGTGGCTCAGAAATGTTATTTGAATTCAATAAGGGCTCCCTTGGGGAGTTTTTGCTCTACTAAAAAAAAGAGAAACCAGATTATAGCATTTACTTTTAAGACAGAACATTATGTCCTG